>PVJN01040389.1:0-19264 GCA_004026805.1 Lasiurus borealis | reverse complement strand
GGGGGGGAGGGAAAACTATCCAAAGTAATAAATATCTTACCTATCAGCCCAAACCTTGCAGTTATGACAAAAAGAGTTTCTCTTTTCTTTACAGTGTAGGCCTGTTTGGCTGGTAAGAACACAGAGAGGGGTCATTTTGAATGTTCATAAACATGTGGCCTCTTCCCACTATTAAATAGAAGTGCTAACTGTTCTCTAATTTTACCACATATCTTTTAAATGTCAAAAGACAGATTTTCCTCCAACCCCCTTTTATAGTCCTCAAGCTTTGAGTCACAAGGATAACTTTCTTTGCTCTATGGAGAAATTGGCAGAAAAGCATAGAATAAACTGCAAAGGGAATTTTTTTTGAAAAATTAATTTTAAGACATATTTCTAATGCAGTATCTGGGCAAGTTGGCATCCAAAATATATTTTCTGAACTAGTTGATAAGGGGGAGGGGAAAGGGGAAAGGAGAAAGAAAAATATCCTCAGAGAAAAGAGTGATAGAAATCACAGAACTGTCTGTCACCAGATTCAGGGAAGATTCGGGCTCTAAGAAATGACTGGGTATAAATTTTAGATTTTCCATATAATGGATGAAATGTGATAACTAAATGAGGTACCTATTTGATACTACTGTGAGCCAGGTGATACCTACTATGTAATACCTGCTATATGCTAGACACTGAAAAACATGGCTGATAAAGACAGTGCTAGTTTCTGTCTTTCAAAAATATTACAATTTAGGGAGGAAAGATAGAAGACACAAGGACAAATTATTGCAATGAAGCAAGATCAGATATAAGTCAAAAGTATGTATTGGTTGCTATAGGTGAGCACAGGTGAGGTACCTAATCATGGGAGGGAGTCAAAGAAGTCTTCCTGTATGAGATTAAGTCTGAGCTCAACCTTGAGAAAGTAAAAGTAAAAAGATAAAGAAGGGAGCAGAGTGCAACATAATCAATGGCAAGGTGACTGAGATAGGGGGTTATCAGTAATTGGATATATCTGGAGGCTGAAAAATTAGCTAGTCCTATAAGATTTACATGCCATGATATAGAATCCACCTCTTTCTACAAATATAGATTTAAAAGTTTCTAATGAGGTTTTCAGTTATTATCTGAAGGTCTATCCTTTCATATAACCACCCTTCTAACTACAACCCTAAAGTATATCTAAGTTGAGAACACAGATGTTTAGTTAAAATAAGTCACTGCTACAAATGGACTAGAACTCAAAATAGCAGTTGCTTTACTAGAGTAGACATTTATTTCTGTCTCACAGTAAAGTCTTATTAGTAATCCAGAGGTGATTTTAAAGTATATAGGAGGATGTGCATAGGTTATATGCAAATACTATACCATTTTATATAAGGGACTTAAGCATCTGCAGATTTTACTATCTGTGGTGTCCTGGGACCAATACCAGTGGACACTGAGACATGACTATAATGAATAATGAGCCTTATTTTGTAGCAATTATGAGAGATAAAGAAGAAATTCATAAGTCACTCCTTATATATGAGTAACTTTTTTTCAAAATTATACAATACTTAAGACTTGTTTTAAATTTTAATTAAGCAATATGGCCTCTTTTCTCAGGAAACATCATTCTGCACTGAATAGGACTTCTGAACAGTATTCTATTAGCAATCCTTTGGAGCTTATTTCCTTACTTCCTAGGATTGTCTGAACTCTTTAACAGATGACATTTCTTCATACCTCTTTAGATTCAACTAAATTTTGCAGTGGAAGAGAAAAACAGATTTGGAGATAACTCTGGCCTTTTTATACTACTACAAGGGGCCCAGTGCATGAATTAATGCACCATAAAAGGAACTGTGAGGCTGCAGTGGGCACAGGGCCAGGTCTCGACCCATCCTCCACACCTCAACAGCCCCTCCCACCATGGCCAACAGTCCCCTGTCTGCTGGAAGCCCTGCTCCCACTGCTGCTCCCACTCACTGATGGTGCTAGCCCTGCTTGCACCCACTGATGACGCAGAGTAATTGGGGTCAGCACCAACAGTGGTTGTGAGTGAGGCCAGCACTGTCACAGATGTGAGTTGTGGCTGCTGCCCCGACCACCCCTCAGGAGCAGGGGGAGGTAGAGAATCCTTCAGGGACAATTGGGGCTGGGAGCTGCTGCACTTACTTGCTGATGGTGCCAAGTGACTGGGACCAGCACTTGGCACCAGTAGTGGGTGTGAGTGGAGCCAGTGCCAGCAGTAGATACTAGCTGGGCCTTCACTGACAGTGATGTGAGAGGTGGCTGCTGGCCCTGATTGCCCTTCAGGGGCAGGGGGTGTGAGAAGCCCCAAGGGGTGATTGGGGCTGGCAGCCACCATTCACACCCACTGATGGTGCTGAGCAAGTGGGGCCAGCACTGGGCACCAACAGTGGGTGCAAGCGGTGGCTCTGGCTCTGGCAGGGGGTGTGAACGGAGATTGTGCTAGCAGCAGGTGTGAGTGCAGAATGGGACCACACAGTGCGGGAGAAAAGAATTTTCAGTAACCACCAGAGGCTCACCCCAATGACAGTGACCAGCACCCTGCCTTGGTCTGATGCCCTGGTTCACCTGCTCCACATGCTGTTGCCTGCCATGTTACGTGCATGTCCCCTGGTGGTCAGTGCACATCATAGCGACTGGTATTTTGTTGTTAGGTTGTTCTGCTATTTGGTCTATTGGCATATTAGGGTTTTATACATATAGATATTGTAATTGGGTGGCCATTGATGGCTTTGTAAGTTCAGAACTCAGGGCTTCTAACCTGGAGTGGCCCAGCAACAGCATTCAATTCTAACTTTTAGACTTAGGAGCTATGCTTTCTTCTAATAGTAGCAAACAGCACCTGACACAAAGGGTGCAATAAAGATGTGCTGAATTTAAATTATTTGCACAGTCTAGCAACAAGGTTGAACACATAATGACACATATCTTATTCATCCATCTGTTTAACCAAATTGACTAATTCAACTAATACTTATTGAGTTTTTCTTAAGGGCTTACATGATGCCAATTGCTTGGGTTATTATAAAAATGATCAAGTTACAGCCTCTACTTTAAATGATTTCATTGTATAGCAGATAGGTGGAAATATACACAATTCAAGTGACTAGTTTTGTTAGTGCTACACAACCACAACACTGAGAAAATGCAATGAAGATGTGTTATTTCTACTGATTGTTGGAAAAAAGCATTCCAGAAGTGGTATTACTTAAACTCAGCCATGAAAGATGTATAGGGATCCAACAAGGAGTCATCAAATTTATGAGACGCTCTTTTAAAAGGTCATCTGTTCCAAGACCTGGTTAAGCAGTTCAGCCTCCCTTCCCCTATGCTATGCTACCTTCCATGTTATGCTCCACAACTGACAAGTTACTTTTCAGCTTGTTTTCTCATTGCCTAGGGAACTTGAGTTATCATTTATACCTAAGAAACCCTATGTTGCCCGCTAGGTGTCATCATCATTCATAAACCAATTACTCAATACTCTCCATCATGCCTTTTCCCCCGTCTCCATCTACTTTGTTTCATAACATGCATGTCTTGTGTCTAAGTTAGCGGTTACCATTTATACCCTGCAGCAAGACCTTCACCTTGTCTTATTTTTTAAGGTGAAATTGTTTTAGCTGTAGTAAGCATGCCCCTGGAAATGTGTCACTGCTGCTCTTCCCTTGCCAGCAAGTATTTTCTCATTTTCATCGCAAAGTAGTTATGTGTTTCAGGCTTTGAGCAACATCTGAGTCTCCACCAGCTGTGTTTTGCATTGTCCTCATTTTGTATAATTAAGAAAAACAGGAAGCCAATCACTTAAGGAAAGCTGACCCTCTTCATTCTGTAGACCTGAGAAAGGACTGAGTCAGGGTTTTTTATAGTACATCTTTTTAAACAAAATTTATCCTGCTATCCACTTGAAAGTGGAACAAGGTTAGAAGAACTGTGGCAGCATGGTGGCCTTGCTCTTCACTGCAAACAGCTGTGCTTTTCAGAAACCACAGTCTAGTTTAACATTCTTCTTTTATAGAATCAGTTGTCAATTCAAAGGATTTCCCTGCCATTTTTTTTTTCACCAACTCAAATCTTGGCAAACTGGGGGTGGGGGGGCTGGGTGGGGGGGGCAGTGAGAGGGGTGAGAGGGGGGAGGGGTGTTTGACCTAGCCCTTAAATCCACTATGTATCCAAACTTTTAACATTTTGTTAACCTCAATTTATATAAATAATTTTGAATAAGTTTATAAGGAAGCCCTAAGCTGCTGTTTTATTTTAATAAGATTAAAACAAATAGTATGTATCTGAGAGAGTACTTCTGATTTTATTTGACTAAAGTTTCATTTTCTTATACAGAGGAGAAAAAACAATCACTCCATGTACAATTTCATCTAGAAACAGTGGTCCTATCTACTGAAGTCATATTTGCTGATCACTATGGTTGGTATGGAGGTTGTAAGATATTTAAAATGTAGCCCCTCCCTTCAAGAAGTTCATAAGCTTGTAAAGAAGCTGATATGAGTACAAGTAAATGTAATTTATAGCCATATGGCCCATGATCTGGGTCCTATTCTCATAAGCACCTGTTTTGTGATCAGACCCACCTCCTATATGCATAAACCTGAGCTGGAGCATCAATCCTGTGATGTGACCTTAGCCAGCTAACATTTGGATGTGAGTAATAATCATCCAATCATTCAGCAGTTGCTATGAAAATTGAGCACATACTATCATCCAGATTGGTGCTGTGTTTCTTGGAGTAGGAGATTTTTCCTTCAGCTGCATCCATAGTGTTCCATGTGCCACACAGGACTAGCTGACATGTATTGGACACGGTCATGTTCTAGTCACTATAATCATCACAAAAGCACTGTAAGGTGGGAATTGTATCTCCATTTATAAAAGAAAAGTAACCCAATCTCTCCAATGTTAAACAGCAAATAACTGGTAGATTTATACCCCAACTCCAAAAAGCATGATTCCTCATTCTACTTCTTTGGAACAGCCTGTGCATTCAGCTAATGTGACATTTTGGGAGTATTTATGAGGGCATGGCACTGAGTGAGAGAGAACTACTCCATGTCAGAGGCCTCTATTGGAAACAGTATTAACACCAACATACATGGACAGCCATCCACGTATATGTTCTTTTCATCCATATAACTAAGATAAACATACTTTAGTTTTGTTTTAGAATTTGAAGATTAGGAGGAAATTTTTTATACATATACATTAGAAAAGATTAATACACTAGGAAAAACTTCAAAAGTGTTTAAACCTAGAAGTGGTGATGATGAGAGAAGTTGGAGAATCGATCTGTAGAGGTCTTTAAAATTAGCATATAGCTTTGTCTCACCAAAGGTCATAGGTAGTAGATCATCTTTTGAGGTCATTTATACTTACAAATTCATCACAGTGCACGGCGATGTTATTGCTAAATTGGTTCAAAACTGCAAACACACCTAGAGAAAAAGAAGTTCTTTCTGGTTTGATATCTATAGTTCAGATGGCTGCCAGCAAATTGCAAAGCCAGACACTCATGTCACTGCTATTTGCAAAAAATCACTCCAAGACTCTTGGTAGGGGCCCTAGATAATACCTACTCCAAACTATTGGACAGTTTTAGAGACTGGAAACCCATAACCATGAGTCAGCATAGTTCTGTTAGAATTGGTTTTCATTTAAAGAAAATCCATGTAAATATTAATTAAACCACAGTGTATGCAGAATGAAACAGAAATGGAGGTATTATTTATGGTAATAGTTAAATCAAGAAGTATTTTAAGCTTATTCACCTTCTTTTGCACCCAGCCCTCCTTCTGCCTCACCAAGTTGAGAAAATAGTGCTGCACTCTCGGGTGGGCTCCTTTAGAGGGCAGAGGTCTTTCTCAGTAGACATTTGCTGTGTCCCCAGGGACTCTGCCAAGCCAGTCCCCTAAGGATGACTCTCATCCAAGTCACTGAGGCTCAGGGTTCACAGGGATTTAACCAGCCTCTTGCCTGCTGTTCTCAGCGTTTTCTTCACTGGCAGGCATGAAGGGGCAACTCATTCCTAGAAACATGCTCACGTTTTTATGAACTCTCTCAAAATACTGTGGCGAAAGAGAGCACTGCAGACACTTCTGATTGTCACAGCATGTCAGAGTCCCTTCATTAGTTCTAAGTCAGATAAAATAGCTGTGCTTTTTGTAGTTGAATTTGCTGCAATCTGATTCCTTTTTATTCCTTTGAAGCAAACACAACAGTAATGAGGGAAATTTGATGTTACATCCTCTTAAATCTTCTCTCCTTCTTTTTAAGTAACTGATTTACAATCACTGTATTGATGGTATCAGAATACTTGCAATGCTTCCCACAATTAAATGTGACACAGCAGTGTATCTCCACAGTACAACAGAGAACCACTGTCCTAGTCTAGTTCACTAAAAAAAAAGTTTCTATAGGAACCCATCTACCATGGGAGGGAAAGTACTTTTGCTGTGGTCACATATCCATTACAGGCAGATATAGGCCCAAGGCCCAAGCTTCACTGTTGTCATTCTGGTATTAATTTACCCACTTTATTTAAACGTTCTGCAACTAGGAACCAGCTATGCAGAAGTTACAAAAACAAAACTGATTTTAACTGCTTCAAAAATAGCACCTGAACCCCATCTGTCAGCTCTGCCACTTTGTCCTGTGCCATGACACGGTCCGGCCCCTCTGGTGAACTCCCTGTGCTGCTGTTCACAGCAGAAATGCCAGGTTCTGGAAAAAAACATGACTTCTTCCCGCTCTGGAGATTGCTGTCAAAAGGTCAGCCAGTCTTTACTTTTCACTAATTATGTTAAAAGAAGGCTTCCAAAAAGGGCAGGCTTATAAAAAAAAAAATCAACATTTATGCTGAACACAATAGAAAAAACAATTGACAATTGTATTATGCATAGTGTTCCCTGGATGCATGAATATGTTGTGGGTGTGGCTCCATTAATTCATTCATTTTCTCAGCATGATATTTTGAGGTGGCTCACTGTCAGATTTGGCAGAAAAATCCACAGGTGTCCATGGATTCTTCTTTCATTCACTCACTCAATTTATATTTATTTAGAGATCCTCATATTCTAGTCACTGGGCTAGATGAAAGGAATAGGGCCTGATAATGAATAGATTTTTTTATAGAAATATTACTCAAGGTAAACTTATTTAAAATGGACTTGAATTGCCCATGCCGGCTTTGCTCAGTGGATAGAGAGTCAGCCTGTGTGGCGTGCAGGGTCCCAAGTTCAATTCCGGTCAAGGGCACATACTTAGGTTGCATGCTTCTCCCAGGCCAGAGGCTCCTGCAGGAGGCAACAAATCAATGTGTTTCTCTCACATCAATATTTCTCTGTCTTTCCCTTCCTCTTGCACTCTCTAAAACCCACTGGAAAAATATTCTCGGGTGAGAATTAAAAAAAAAAGAAATTGAAAATTGTAGTTTTTTAAAAAAGGTGTATTTTTTCCTCTAAGAAATAAGTTTTAAGGTATTTTTTGTTTGGTTGGTTGTTTGCTTTCTCATTCTTCATCTAATACAAGGTAAATCAATTATGCTAATTTCTTCCAGGGACATTAAGAAATAAAAGACAAAATTAGTGCTAGACATAATTTAGTTGTAAGGCAGAACACATGCATCTCTTAGATCCTAATTTAAATAAATGATTTGAGCATTATACCCAAATGTCATGCTATAATTTTCAGGCAAACTATTGTAAGCATTGAGTGATAGAATGTAGAGGGAGAAAGCATTTTCAAATGAGGCAAACCTGGAAGGCTTCATGTAATTTTGGAAATTTGAGTTGAGTTGGTCTCTTTCTCTGAGATGAGTTGTCCAAATGCAAAGAAGGACATAGGTAGCAACATTTTTTTTCTCTTTCTTTTTTTTTTGTTTGTTACATTTCATAGTGTTTTAGGGTCTAGAATGAAGTACTAGCTGGCATTAAGTTAGGAGTTAGGAAACCTACATGGTAGGCATGACTCACCCTGTGAAAGCCATCAGGCCTGAGCAGATCCTCCTGTAGGCAGGAAACTGAACCAAAGGATGTCTGAATTCCTTCCATCTCCAGGGTCATTGATATTATTAGACATTGATTGGTATTTTCAAAGCACATTTTGTCCCATTATTATTGGTAAAAGTCAAGATTGCAAAACAAAGCTAAATTATCTGAATGGATTCAATTTGGTTGAAACCTAGTTTCTATTTTGACATTGATAATGTTTATCAATACTCAGGAAGTAAAAAAAAATGTCCATTTTAAATTATCAGTCTAATATGTATTGTGTACCAGATGCCTGGTCTATTCTAGATATTAATTAACTAACAATTTGTCTTTCAAATATTTTCTCAGCAATTCAAATGAAATGCTATCTGTTTCCACTATGTTGTGCAGTCTTGCTATAGACTATAAGAACAAATTTAATTTCACTCAACAGTGATTTAATAAATATTTATTGAGTACCTATAAATGTCATGTGCTAAGATTGCATTATGCAGGGAGTATAGAAATAAATAATACACAGTTAAATTTTAATCTCTTTCCTTAGGAAGATTATAGTCCAGTGGAGAAGTCAGACATGTAGCTAGATCAATTGCATTTCAACATATTGGAGCTTAAACCAAGATCACCAGAAAGCATAGAAGAGAGAACATTGGCTTCTTGGAGGGAAGATTTTTCAGACAAGATAACATTTAATCTGAGTCTTAAAAGAAAGATGGCAAAATGGCAGCCCTCAGGCAATAACCAGCCCTTTGCTGAGATGTGGTAGGTAACAACTGGCAGCATGAAATCCGTAAGACAAGAGTCTCATCTGTGACAGAAGATTAATTACTTCTTACTCACAAAGTACATCCTATGTAATAAAAAGCTAATATGCAAATCTATTGAAGGGTGGATTGACCAGTGCTATGACATGCACTGACCACTAGGGGGAAGATACTCAATGCAGGAGCTGCTCCCTGGTAGTCAACGTGTTCCCACAGGGAAAGTGCTGCTCAGAGAGAAGCTGGGCTCACACCTGGCAAATGCAGTGGTGGCGGTGGGAACCTCTCATGCCTCCGTGGCAGCTCTAAGGATGTCCAACTGACAACTTAGGCCCACTCCCTAAGCTGGCAGTCGGACATCCCCCAAGGGCTCCAAAACTGTGAGAGGGCACTGACCGAGCTGAGGGAACCCCCCCTCAATCCCTCACTCCTGAGTACACGAATTTTGTGCACTGAGCCTCTAAGTATAAAAATAAGAAAGAATGCCAAGTGCTTTAGCAAAATGTCTTGAGTAGGTGATCAGTTAAGGGTAGCTCTCCTTTGTATTATCATCCATACTATTGAATTACACATATTGCTACTTGTTGGTACATATTCCAAATATCCAGTGTGCTTTTTCTTCATAGCTTATGTTATGGCTATAGTTAAGCAGTGATGTCAGCATTTAACATTTGCCTTTCTTACCAGACTATAAATTCTATGAGGACAGGTGATACAATTATTTTGTAGATTATTGTCTTATTAGTACCTAGAAGAATGCCTAGCTCATTAGAGATGCCTAGTACACATTTGTTGAAAGAATCCATGACATAAACAATTATAATAAAATAATGACAGGAAGCCACTAGAAAGGGTCTATATTAAGAAAATGCAATGTCAAGTCTTATGAAAAGTGTGAGTACTCCAACTCCAGGATATCAATTTATTAGTTTTCCTTTGCAACAAAGAAAGGCACCCAGACCCCTTAGAGTGGTAGGTACTCCATCTGTAATTCAAATTCAATGTGCCCCTCATTTCCGTCTCTTAACTCTCCATGCTCTCATCCATAAGTTAGCTTCAAAGGGAGTAATCCATGGATGGCCAGATAAAATAGTTTCATGATAATTCTTTTTCTGCTGCTTTTGACATAAAAATGTAGATTTCATTCATTTTATTTTACCTCCCCACAACTCTTAAAATTTTATAAGAGGACCCCTCTTCTCCTTCAACCAATCTTCCATGTCTCATATGAAGTTTATTAGAAGAACCCATTCAGACCCCCTGAGACTTTATTACTTCCCAAAGCCATGATGAAGCATTATTCTGAATAAAATTAAGTTCTACTTCTTCCAATTAACAGCAGATGATGAAAATGCCTGCCAGTTCTGTTGCCTTCAGCTGGGTGTTTTTCTCTTGCTTGGTCATTTGTAAAATGTGAACCCTCCTAATGCGGACCTAGTTATTCACTTGAATTAATGAGTTTCAGTTGAATTAATAGTGCCTAGCACACTGTGGGTATTCAATAATAGTCAACAGCAATTTATATGCTGACTTAACTAGTTCCATTTGAAAATGTTAACTACAATCAATATAAGGTGGCTATCCTACTAGATTTGACTTAAAGAAAAAGGTCAAGTTCCCAAATTTGGAGCCTGGCTATATATATGGTTCTACAGCTGCTGTTTCTGAAAGTATCTGAAAGGATTCTGTTAAAACTGCTAGGATTAACTTTTTCTGAATATGCCCAAGTCCACAAGATCCTCCAGTGTACCAATATAAATCTTTTGAGGTTTAAGACTCTTCCTCGCCAAATAATACCTAAAAAGCAGTAGAACCTGTCACAAGCAATATATTGGAGCATAGCTCATTCCCTTGCACCCAATAGATACTCAATAGCTATAATTATTAAAATACCCTACAATAATTTAATATAGACAGAAAAATCTCCTGGGTCTTAAACCAAGAAGACAAAATGCAAAAAAAAAAAAATGTTATCAGGGATGGAGCTGTATTCACAGGACTAAAGAGGTGAAGAGGCAAATTCAGATTCCAGTGCAGCATGGGGCGTCTACTGCCTTATGGCACACATTCACATGCTGAGGCTTTTAATTAGAAGGAGTTACTGTTCTGCTGAGATCCTCATAGCTCTGGACTGAGAGCCTTGAAAAAAATCAATATTATGTATTTGTTAAATTATAACCTTTGTGCAAAATCAATAACATGGTGAGAAAAATATTTGACGTGTCAACTGAATTATGGAAACTTATGCCAACAGCTAAAGCCAATGATTTATTTAATCATTCATTAAGTGAAGTACTTTATTGTATTAGTATATTATGCTGATTTACATATGTACACATTGCTTAGGTCTCTAATTATTTCCTGAGCTATGCCGTCTTTCCAGCTGTCCTGACTTACCTTCTAATGGGCAGAGGCAGGGTTTCCTACCTCATGTTGACAATTCAATGTTTATTTACTTTTAAATGATTTTTTCCTTATGATAAATTCTAACAATATAAGCATTGTGTTAAGTACTGTATATACTGATGAAAGATAAAAAATATAAATCACTTAAAATTAAAATTTGTATTTTCATATAATCTTAATTCATTCAGTAATTCATTTATTCATCCATTCAGCAAGCTAGTCAATGTTCATTGAGACTTACCAACTGGCCAGGCACAGTGTGAGGACTTATATGTAAGAAAAAAATTGATAATGATTTCTTGTTAGCAAGTAACAAATATTTAGTAGAAGGAGAAACAAAGGCAAAAATGCCATAATAAAGCATGATAGCTCTGCCTGGCTGGTGTGGCACAGTGGTTGAGCACCAACCCATCAACCTAGAGATCAATGGCTTGATTCCTGGTCAGGTTAAAGGCTGGATCCTGAGTAGGCAGTCCATAGGTATTTCTCTCACATGGTTGTTTTTATCTCTCTCTCTCTTTCTCCCTCTAATAAAATAAACACAAAAACATGAAAACTCTAATGGTGGTATAGAAAAATGATTTAGGGGGCTTAGCAGAGTCATGGAAAACTGTTAGAGGAGACGTTAGCATCTTCTGAAGACTCAAATTTGAGTTTCAATTGAATAAGTGGGGAAAAAATGGGGAAGTATTGAAAGTCAACAGTTCTTATCATGTCCTGGAAGTATTATAGTCTTATTACACTGACCTGGGAGGAATTTGGTGTGGCTGGATCAAGCCCTGAGAGCTGGAATGTGCTGAGAAGGAAAAACAATATATGTATGTAGGGGTGTATATTTGGAGTGGGGAGGAAGTAAGAGGAAATGAAGCTAGAAGTACATCTTCAAGACAATTTGTAGAAGGTCCTGTATTTCAGGAAAATGAGTTTAGAATGTATGCAGTAATAAAAGGGAGCCAAATAAGCATACTAACAGAGCAATGACAGATTTCAAGTTTTTTTTTTTTAAAGAAGTGTAACAAAACTCATATATAAAGGGGAGAATTGGTAAATATGAGTTTACATATGCAAGAAGCATGTGCATTATAGGTATGAAGAATCTACTGAGGAATTAATTCTTGCTTTATAAACTTTCCAAGAATAGTCACATTCACAGAGATCTCAGCCTTGAACTTTAATTTTGAGGATGCTTAGCTTGCCACCTGGTGGTTGAAGGAAGATCTTGCACAAAGGTGATACTGAATCTGAGAAATAGTATTTATTCTAGTTTATCTCAAGTATCTAAGACAAAGAAGCAAAAAGATGATATTTTGAACAAACATTAACTATTACAAAAGCCAAAAATCTGATAATTATATTTTACTTCTTTTTCTCGTTCACCTCTCACGTCTAATATATACTTAAACCCTGTTGATTCTGTTTCCAATAGATGTGTATCTATGTAGGTTAGAAGTATTTTCCTTGATATTGCTGGGTTTTATTTAGAACATGGGACAATCATAGATCTTGTATGATTCTTATAAACCGGTATGTTTCTGAGGATAGATGCAATTGTTTTAGAACAATTTGGTTATCTAGTAAAGTTGAAGATGCATAATTCTATGATTCAGAAATTTCACTCCTAGGCATCTGTCCTAATGAGATTCTTACATATGTGCACCAGAAAACATATACAAGAATGTTATAATAGCATTGCTATGGTTTTGTAATTCCAGGAAGAAAAACAATAAAAATAGCCCAGTGTTCTTTAGTAAGAAAATGGTCTGTTGTAACAAACAGTGACACTCTGTACAAAATTTAAGAGAAATGAACTAGACCTGTGCACCTTAACATGAATACATTTCACAATATTGTAAAAAGAGAGCCACAATATGAAATTGCTTATGTAAAGTTCCAAAACTGGCCCAAAAAGTACTACACCTTTTTCAAAGGGATAATATCAGAGAAAAAGATCCAGAGTAAAATAAAATGTTTACTTTATTCTAAAACTTTAAAACAATATCTCAAGGAATTGGCTAATAGGATCATGGGGATTGATGAGTCCTAAATCCTGGGCAGTCTCAGGCAGAAGTGAAAGCAGCCATCCGGAGTGAGATTTCATCTCAGAAACCCCAGTTTTGCTCTCCAGGCCTTTCAGCTGATTGGACAAGGCCCACTCAGGTTAGCAAGGCTAATTTTTACTTAAAGCCAACCTATTGTAGGAGTTAATAATAGTTATAAAATTCCTTTATCGTAATGCCCAGATTAAATAACTAGGTATTAGAGTTTAAGATGACACATAAAAGTAACCATCACAGATATCTTATTATATAATAAGACCATTGAGAAAAGCAGGAAATTGTGGACACATAACAGTTATGTCTGAGGAGAGGGAGATGGATATAGCTAAGGATGAGCACCCAGGAGTTTCTACTCTATTTACCATACTACTCAACTTTTTAAGCTGAGTGACACATACAAGGGCATTTGTTATATTACTCTTTATAGCTTGTAGAGTTGATATAAATTATCATGTATGCATGGAAAATTTCGTAATGAATTTTAAATATAATTTTATGAAAGTAAAAAATAATTATCTTCTAAGAATTTAGCGGTCCCCTGTATAAGCTGACGAATTTGGGCTCTTCTCTCTGCCCTCTGTGCTTTAACCATTTAGGAATGCTGCTATGATCCAAAACAGAAAAATGAGTCAGGAAAAAAAAAGTTTTTCTAACTTGGTGTTAGGCCAATGCCCATGTTTATTAAAAGCAACGAGGTGGCCATTTTTGTGGGACACTGATACAGAACATCTAATTCCCAAAGCAAGTTGCATACAATTGCTTAAAGTTCACCTTCTACCCGACCTCTTCCTCTTTCCTCCTCATCAAAAGATGGGCCCAGATCAGAGCTGATTTTTTCACCCACTGTTATAAAGTCTAGCTTTTGTTACTTCTTTTCTCTTCTAATAAGAGATGTTGAAAGTTCAAGGGATGAGATACATATGGATTTGGAATGTATTTGTGGGTAAGAACTTGGAGTCTTTGGGCCTTGGATGTGACCTTACCGTAGAGAGAACAGAGGCGTTGCTCACTGGGTCCCCAAAGAGCCTGCCACTAGTATTCACCCCCTTCTCTCCTCCACCAGTCCACTCTCTACTGGCCACTAGAATTTTGTGGTAAAAAACACATAACATGAAATTTACCGTCTTAACCCTTTTAAGTGTACATGTCAGTCGTGTTAAGTATATTCATAATGTTTTGTAATCAATCTTCAGGACTTTGTCATCTTGCAAAACTGAAACTCTCTACTCATTAAACAGCAACATCTTTTGGCCGTCTACCCAGCCCTTGGCAACCACCATTTTACATTCTGTGTATATGAATTTACTGTTCTAGATATCTCCTATAAGTGGAATCATACAGTTTCTTTCTCTTTGTGACTGGCTTATTTCACTCAGTATAATATCCTCAAGGATTGTATCATATGCATCTTTCATTTCTAAGGCTGAATATTATTTCACAATATGAGTATACCACATTGCATTTACCCATTCATCTATTGATGGACATTTGGGTGGCTTCCATCTTTTTGCTATGAGAGTAATGCTGCTATGAATATGGATATGTAACTATCTCTTCAAGGCCCACAGAAGAGATAATTCTTTTGGATATATATATTTGGAAATAAGATTGCTGGTTTATAGAGTAGCTCTATTTTTATTTTGGTGTGAAATCCCCTTATCATTTTCCCATAGTAGTTGTGCCATTTTATAGTCTCAGCAACATTGCAGGAGTTGGCTGGCAAACTCAGTGGTTAGAGCACTGGCCCAAGAACGAAAGGTTCACGGGTTCGATTCTGGGTCAAGGGCATGTGCCTTGGTAGCAGGTTCAATCTCTGGCCCCATTCTGGGTGTGTGCGGGAGGCAATCGATCAATGTGTTTCTCTCACATGGATGTTTTTATCGCCCTCTCTCCCGTTTATCCCCCCATACTCTCTCAGAAAATATCCATGGGTGAGGATTAAAAAAAAAGAAAAAGAATTTTTTAAAAAGATGTAGAGGTGTGAAAAAGGAAAAGGAAAACAATTACACACACACACACACACACACACACACACACTAGAGGCACGATGCATGACATTCTGCAAGAGCAGGCCTGTCTTCTCCTGGCTGCCGGCACCGGCTTCCCTCTGGCACCCAGGACTCTGGCTTCCTCCTGGGTCCAGCAGGCAGTTAGGACCAGGCAGCCACGGCTTTGTCCAGAAGGACATCCAGTCTAATTACCATATTATGCTTTTATTATTATAGATTATATCACATCACTTTGCTGTGGAAATCTTTGTTGCCTCTCATTTTTCCCAGGATGGGGCGCTTAGTCCTACCTGAGACCTAAGGTTACACTCACTCAGCTTTCCTCAGAATGCTCTGTCAGTCCTGAAACCCACCAAGCTCTTTCCCAGCTCAGAATCTCTCATGGTTGTTCTTTTTATTTGCAATGTGGTCTCTCCAACTCTTCACACAGAAAATCTTTCATTCTTCAGGATTCAGCTTTCACATAATTTTAGAAAGTGTTCCCTGACCTCTGGGGAGTAAGATCTCCCCTTTGTGCTGCCTTGGAGCACTTTTATATTTCCTGGGATTTTTCATTTATTTGTGTTTTGTCGATTACCTCTATTAGAAGGGATGCTTTAAAAGAGAGAATATTGTCTGTGTGGTTCATTATTGAATTCCTGCGCTAGTGCAGCATGCCATCAATCTATAGATTAGTCTCTGCTCAATGATGGACAAATCCTATCCAAATTAAGGAAGGGGTAACTACTTTTAGGCTAAAGAGTGACATGTTTGAGAAGCTTCATTATGATTGCTATTTTTTTTGATCCATAAAAAAAAATCTTTACTGAATAGATACAAAGAAGAAGAAGATGAAACACACAAAAGTAGAAATCATGAGCTGCATGAACTGAGCAGGTCAGAAGTTACTCATGGATTTTAGAGCTAAGATTTTTATGATGATTGTGGAACGTGCATTAAATGACCTCTATTAGCCTTGCCAAACCTATAAATAAATGGAAGTCCAAGCCATGCAGCAGTCTAATCATCCAGATCCTGTTCTCCTAGATGGTAAATTTTTCAGTTCTATTTCAGACTTCAAATTGGCTATTTATCCCAAGCAATTTATTCTTCAAAATCCCCTGAAATGTTAGTTCCACATTGCAAATTTTAAGGAGACAAGCTTATTTATATTATAATGCATAAATGATAATATCCTTTTGCTAATAATTCTATAATCCTGAATACATTTCATTTCAATCTAACACAAATGGTTATATCCTTTTGCTAATAATTCTATGGCCCAAAATACATTTAATTTCCATCTGGCACAACTATTTAAGGCTCTGTCTGAAACCCTCCAGAGGAAACATATGTAAGAACACTCCTTCAAGCATGTTAATATCTTAAGAGAAGTTATACTCCATTATCACTTTTTTCTGACTTTGAACTTGCTGTTCCTTTTCTATTACCATGCTGTCTTTGTGCCTGATGATTTTTCACTCTAAGAGAAATCAGAGGTGTCTTATTCTTCAGGAAGCTGTTCCCAAAGCTAGGTTAAGTGTATCTTTCTGGGGACCTGTATACTTTAATATACCATTGTCATCAACTTCAAGATGGACGTTTAAAAGAGTTATCATCTCTGAAATTAGATGTATCTTATCAATGACATCTTTGATTAGTCTCTGCTACTCTACAGGGAGTTCAGTGAGAGCTGTGATTGTGTTTTTCTCTAAATATCATCAGTGTCTATTGCAGAGCCTTGGTAGCTCCTTGTGAGTGCTTAAGGAATGGGTGGATGGACAGAAACAATTCCAAACTCGGTGATGGACAATTTCATCGTAGGAGCAGTAAAGAGTGAAGATAAGGAGACATCACCTCAGTTTGGGAAAGATCAGGGGAGACTGTCGGAAAGATGACAGTTGAACAGAACTCCACAAAAAGTGCAAGATAATTCCCCACCTGTCAGTGAAAGGCAGAAGAAAGAGCACAGGGAGGTGGGGAAAATGAGGGAGACTTTAGAAAAAGAATTCACTTGCTAGTTTGAATGGAATGTAAGGAACAGTCATGGCTTATTCAAGATGAGGATGAGTTCTGAGAACTGCATCCTATGCAATGTTGTCCTTGTGCGAATGTAATAAAATGCACTTACACACACCTAGATAATTCAGTTCAGCCCACTACTGTGGTTGTAGGCACTATATTTTCATAGTATTGCAGCATAGCAGATATGTTTATACCTGCATCACCGTGAACACCTGAGTATGGTCCTGGGCCTGACAGCTGCTGAGCCATCACCTCCAAGATGACTATCTCCAGTAAATACTTTGCCAGCACTGGAGAAAGAGCCAGGCCTCCTCTTCCACTGAGTCTCCTTTGTTTTGAGATCTTGGTTGATTTCAGTAACTAACCACTTCATTGCTTATTTTCTTTTCTCTTCCCCATTATATTCCCACTCTTAGGTTTTAAATCACCAATGAACAGACCAAGAAACACTTGACCCCAGCAGAAGCAGAACTGCAGCCCTGTACCTGTGCTCTCACTCTCCTTTACCTTGACCTGGCTATGTGCTCCTGGCTTGCCTTGTAGCTCTAGGGCCTATAAGTAAAAAACTCTCTCTCTCTCTCTCTTTTAATTTTTATTTCAAGTTCTTAATGGCTATCAGTGAAAGGTGTCTTGCAATCTTAACAAACCCACAAGGGATAGTCCAGTTGTAACACTGGTTTAGAAAAGAGTGATACCTGGGAAGTACACCAGAGACCAAATGAATGCCCTGGGCATTTCTAACTTGTAACATTACTAAGAATAGACTGGAATGCACCCTGCTACTTCCTCACCTTACAGCTACAGATCACTAGGCCTTGTTGTGACTTTTCAACTCCAATATAATTTTGTCACCAACTCTTTCAAGTCAGGGACCCAAAATTGTGTTTATTCTGCCCCGTGTTACTCGCACCGATAGAATGAAACTAGTGAAGCAGATCAAAAATCTTATTCTTTAGCTAAGGAATGGAGAAGGATGAGCTTGTGTTCTCAAGATCATTTTTCCCCAGATTGTGGGAGCTAGGTCAGTCTTAAAGCATTTGGGAGGAAGTTAAGTGGTCTGGGGGGCAGATATATCTGAGAAAAAGGTAGAGATTTTTTGGATTTCCAAGGGGCATGCATAGTTCCTAAATATGCTTGGAACATGCATAGCCATATATCGCATGTCTCATCTAAATGTTAAATCCCCAACCCTGGGCATGATTTTTATAATATGCCAAAGAAGAAAAGTTTGTCTTGAAAGGGATTTCAGAGACCATTTTGGATCTTTCCAATACAAACTGTGTGTTTTTTTTTTAATTGTGGTCTATGGGTTTCTTATTTTGAAGCTTAGCTAGCCTCCTTGGAATTTCTGTCTTCTCTTGACTATTTCAAACTGCTTGTGTCAAAGTATATACTGTAGAGAATACAAGGAAGTTAATGGAAGTTTCAAGATTAATAATGTGGTAGCACAATTCTGTGACAATTTTTTGGGACCACTTTCATACATACAGTTTATTCTTGATCCAAATGACCTTATGTTGCACCTGAATTTAAACAGGTAATTATGCACAGTAGGAGACAGGACTTTAGAGAGAGATTGGGAGTGGCACTAACACCATGTAAAGTATCCATGTTTCGTTCTGGAGCAGTACTGAACTACTGAAGGGCTTTAAAGGGTGACATGGCCAAAGTTGTGCTTCAAATGTCTCTGGGGGTGATTGTTGAATAATTGGTTTATGGAGAGAATGCAGATAAGGCAGCTAGTTGCTAGGTTGGTATTAGTTACATAACAAATATTTACTCAATGTCTATTGAATACTTGGTGCAGGTACCATAACAATACATAGAACTTTACCCTTCCTTAAAAAATCTTATAGTCTATAAAGGTAAACAATCAAGCAAATAGGCATAAATTATAACATAAAAGTGTTCAGTGTGTATACAGGTTGCTGAGAGTCCTGACCCCAGTGTGGGGTAGGGACACAGCTGGCAGGTGATGTGGATCAGTCAAGGTGGCTCCTGGGAGGAGGTACCATTTTAGCTGAGCCCTGAAGGTAATG
>PVJN01040388.1:6496-19401 GCA_004026805.1 Lasiurus borealis | reverse complement strand
TGAGTGCAAGAGATGCGGGCCAATGAACATGCCTTATTTCTCTGCTTCTTTCATTGAATTATTCCTTTCTCAACTTACATCCTGATTCGCAAATTGTTTCAAGTTATCACTGAAGATAGAGTAAATCTTAAGAATTAGAATTCTTTTTATGTGGAAATAATGTCCAAATTTTGAGAGAGTAGGTAAGCATTTAAAAAAATATATATTCTATTGATTTTTCACAGAGAGGAAGGGAAAGGGATAGAAAGCCAGAAACATCGATGAGAGAGAGAGAGACATTGGTTAGCCGCCTCCTGCACACCCCCCCACTGAGGATGTGCCCGCAACCAATGTACATGCCCTTGACCGGAATTAAACCTGGGACCTTTCAGTCCCCAGGCCGACGCTCTATCCACTGAGCCAAACCAGTTTCAGCAGTAGGTAAGCATTTTTATCAGCATTTTACAGATAACTCAGTTTAATATAAAAAGCTGAGCATAAGTAAACACAAATGCAAATGAAAGCATATTTCAAGTGAACTAGAAGAGTTCTCACTTTTCAAAAAACTCGTAAATGAAATTCTCTGTAACATTCTATTTGATTAATTTTGAATACCTCTGTTGATTTATTTTCTTCTGACAGCAAGCATGAGGCTTCTGGATCAAAGGCAGGCTGATGAGCTGCTTACAGAACATCTTAGTGTGGGTTTGCCATGCCCCAGTTCTCCTTCAGAAAGTATGATGAGGTGGATGTTACTCTGTGTGTGCAGGGTCCATACTCTAGGAGAAGACCACTGAAATGAAAGCTTAAAGATATAGGCTTAAAGGTACTGAAAGAGGGAGAGAAACTTTACCTTTTATTTAAAAAAAAAATTTTTTTTTTTTTTATTGATTTCAGAGAGGAAGGGAGTGGGAGAGAGAGATAAAAACACCAATGATGAGAATCACTGATTGGCTGCCTCCTGCAGGTTCATAAAATATATATGCTAATCTTGCCTACTTTCAGGAGATAAAATTTGTTTTACAATCAGAGAATCACTGATTGGCTGCCTCCTGCAGATCCCCCACTGGGGATGGAGCCTGAAACCAGGGCATGTGCCCTGACTAGGAATCAGACAGTGATCTCCTTGTTCAAAGGTCAGTGGTCAATTACTGAGCCACTCTGGTAGGGCGAGGAAAACTTTATCTTTTTATGTGAACAAACCCTCTGTTGAACAGAAAATCAGGTTTCTAGGTGTTACCACTCTTTGGAATATAAATATATGGCTCAGAATTTTATTACATTTTGAAATATAAATAAATGCCTCCAAGGGGAGATAAACCTGTATGTTTCTCAGGAGTAATTCACTATTCCTAACTTCCACGGCATGGTCACTACTGGTCAGCCTTCCCTTAATCTAGTTTGTCAGAAATTTTTGTTCAAGAAAACTTGACTGTGCGGAACATGAAAATACTAGTGATTTCTCAACACCACAAAATGTATTGGAGTAGAATTGTATTTCCCATTCATTGACGAATGATCCTGGCACTACGGATTCTAGAGAGCTTCAGATGAAAAGTAGGAAAGTTTAGTCTTCAGTTTCAGTAATAAATAACAAATATTATGCCTAAGAATTTACAGACTAAAGTTACAATTATTGTAACATTAATTATAAATTTAAAAATTCTATTACAATATTCAGATCCTTGAGAGACTTGTGCTCATCCATAAAAAGTGTATGTTAATCTTGCCTACTTTCAGGACTTAGAATTTGTTTTACATTCTTGTTTCCAACCATAACCAGCAGTAATTGGTATAAATGAAGGATGCCAGCAGGGAAACCTGTTCCTAATCAGCCCCTCACACTGGAACTGTGCTGCACAGAATATGAATGGATTCATTTCAAGGTCAGTGAAATGGTCACAGAAGAATCCTAAAGTATTTAAATAATACTCAGTGTGGTCTACTTGCTCTGAAAAGGCCCAAAGCTGGCCTATCACATGGTTCCAAGGACCCAAATAATACTTATTCCCAATATTATCAGATATTCCCATATAAGGTATAAGGCTAGGATGTTCTGGAAGACCAATGTCTTATTTAGACTTTGTGGTTGGACAAATATTTAAAGTTCTTTCAAAATCCAGGTTATTAATAAAAAAGGGCCAGCAGGGTCCCAGTTCTGAGGGGGCCCAGGAAGGCAGCAGAGTGATTTGCTCTTGATCTGAGCACTTTACTCATCTTCCAATTTTAGTTTTCTTGTATTCTCATTCTCATAATATATATGACTAGAGGCTCGGTGCACAAAATTTGTGCACTCGGGGGGAGGGGTGTTGTCTCCGTCTGGCCTGTGCCCTCTCACAGTGCAGGAGCCCCAAAGAGGTAGGCCCCACCCACTGATCTGGGGCTCCTCAATGGATTTCCCCAAAGAGGTAGGCTGGAGCTGGGGATCCCACCTCCATACCATGCAGAGCTGTGGGACCCCTGGCATTGCTGCATGGAGCCAGGGACCCGCTTCTGTGCTGCATAAGCAATGTCAAGCCCCTGCCCACCCGCATGTACCTCATCCCACATGCAGCCCCCCCACCCGCACATGTTGCTGTGCATGCAGCCTCCTGGTAATCGCTTATGGCATGAGGGCATCATGACCACATAGTCTTTTATTGTATAGTATAGTACCTGCCTCACAGAGATGCTCCAATCTAGTCTAAACTCATCATCTCTAAAGAGCTTAGCATGGTTTCTTGAAATAAATTTTAAGTTCCAGATTGAAAGGATTTTTTAAAGGTAAAATCAGAGTGTGATACACATATAGACTAAACATATGTTAAAGATTTTGTTTAACTCATGAACCAATGAGAGAACCAGTGACATGTTATAACCAGTTCAGAGAAGAATTCAGGGGACTGTTGAGATGAATTTACAAATGGAAGCAGAACTGGTCAGTATTCACAGACCACTAATCACTTGCATTCTGCTAGAAATAATTTACGTTTCCATGGATGAGAATCATTTGCATTGTATCAGATCTCTACAAGTCTTTTAACAATTTTCTGGACACATACTAGGGGTTATACTTTTATAGGGTAAAAATATAAAAGTTAGCTGCTGAGAGAGGTAAACAAAATCTTAAATAAATCAGTAAAACTGAGCAAATAAAAATCAAATCGAAAAGTCTTTTTTTTCTGCCCTTGGGCCATTGCTGTGATTTAGAATCACATATATCTTAAGGAATGTGTGTTAAAGTTCAGAGTTATCTCTATTTGGATGATCCCTGCTGTTTTCTCAGTCACCTCTCGGAGATTCTGGCTCAGGAAATGTAAACTAATTTTGTCTCTCTAAGAAAGATATAGAAAAGATGCTTTTCTCCAAAGAAGTAAACATACATTATTATAAAGGTAAATATAAATTTTTGCATTGGAGTGGTAATCTGAGTAGCATGGAGTAGTGGATAAGGACATGAGCAGGAATCAAAGGGCATGGATTCAAGCTTGAATCTTCTACAATCAAGACCAAAGTCTCATAATATTGCTGAACCCCAAAGTCTTTATATTTCAATGGGAATGATATAATTCCATCAATCTCAAAGGGTTGTTGTACTGATGAAAGTAAATAATGAATATAGAAGAAACATATAAAGTATTATTTTAAAATATTAGCTATGATGACAGTTTTAATCTACTTGATTGAGTTAGTCACTGATTATATAATCTATATGTAGAGGGGCAGGTGGTAAAGCAGTTTGGCAAACCCAACCCTGAAACTCATATGCTGCATGATTCTTGAACAAATTCTTGAACCTTTAGAGCTTCCATTGCCTTTCTGTCCCTTTTTATTTCACAGGCTAATTGTGATGTTCTAATGAAATAATGACTGGTACTCAAAACAACAAAGTAGCATACAAGTATAAGCCATTGTCAATAGCTTGGCTAAACAACAGGGGGTGATGAAATTAGAGACATTTTTTCCTTTACTGGCTACCTATTAATAACCTTTATTGTAAAAATAACCATTTTCATGCTGAAAATAATCAATTTTCCCCCCTAAATTTTATTTGCATGTACTAAAGATAATATGTGATTTATAAAGGAAACTT
Organism: Lasiurus borealis; assembly: GCA_004026805.1. Taxonomy (NCBI): domain Eukaryota; kingdom Metazoa; phylum Chordata; class Mammalia; order Chiroptera; family Vespertilionidae; genus Lasiurus; species Lasiurus borealis. The sequence goes on along the minus strand of PVJN01040388.1, from coordinate 15,350 downwards.
CACAGTATAATTATCCTGCCTAGGACTTAGCAAAATGAAATGTAAGAGATCTCTGTTATTGTTTTCATTTGGAGCCACACTTAGCACAATGTTATAATCATTAATAGAAGGAAATATTCCATTACAATGAAGTGGCATTTATAACCACATCATTAAAGCTGCTTTAGGAAGAATTGTCCACACACACGCATACACACTCACCCACACACACACCCACACACAGACACATGAGTCTTGAATAATATATATGTATTTTAAAATATATTTTATTGATATTTTACAGAGAGAAAGGGAGAGGGATAGAGAGTTAGAAACATCGATGAGAGAGAAACATCGATCAGCTGCTTCCTGCACACCTTCTATGGGGGATGTGCCTGAAACCAAGGTACATCCCTTGGCTGGATTCGAACCTGGGACCTTTTAGTCCGAAGGCCGACACTCTATCCATTGAGCCAAACCGGCTAGGGCGAAATAATATATATATTTTAATTAAATCTTTATTATTCAGAATACTACATTTGTTTCTCTTTTTTCCCCTCCATAGGTCCCCTTCACCCGGCTCCCACCTCTCCCTCTATCCTTACCTCCACCCCATTGATGAGTCCATAGGTGTGATTTCTGTCCAGTCACTCCCTATACTCCCCTTCCCCCTTCTCCCCTGAGAATTATCAGTCCACTCCTTTTCTGTGCTCCTGATTCTATTATATTCACCAGTTTATTCTGTTGATCAAATTTTTAATTCACTTAATTTTTAGATTCACTTGTTGATAGATATGTATTTGTTGTTCATTTTTTATCTTTTACCTTTTTATTCTTCTTCTAAAAGAGTACCTTTCAGCATTTCATATAATACTGGTTTGGAGTTGATGAACTCCTTTAGCTTTTTCTTCTCTGTGAAGCTCTTTATCTGCCCTTCAATTCTGAATGATAGCTTTGCTGGATAGAGTATTCTTGGTTGTAGGCTCTTGCTATTCATCATGTTGAATATTTTTTGTCACTCCCGCCTGGCCTGCATTGTTTCTGTTGAGAAATCAGCTGACAGTCATATGGGTGCGCCCTTGTAGGTAATCAATTGTTTTTTTCTTGCTGCTTTTAATATTCTCTCTTTGTCTTTTGCTCTTGGTATTTTAATGATGATGTGTCTTGGTGTAGTCCTCTTTGGATTCCTTTTATATGGGGTTCTGTATGCTTCCTGGATTTGTAAGTCTATTTCTTTCACCAGTTGTGGGAAGTTTTCAGTCATCATTTCTTTAAATAGGTTTTCAGTATCTTGCTCTCTCTCTTCTTCTGGCACCCCCACAATTCTGATATTGGTATGCTTGAGGTTGTCCCAGAGGCTTCTTACATTATCTTCACATTTTTGGATTCTTTTCTCTTCTTGCTTTCCCAGTTGAGTGTTTTCTGAGTCTTTATATTTCAAGTTTTTGACTTGATTCTTGCCTTCCACTAGTCTGCTGTTAGGTGTCTGTATAATATTTTTCATTTCAGTCAGTGTATGTTTAATTTCTATTTGGTCCTTTTCCATCTCTAGTTGGATCTTTTGCATCTCTAGTTGGTCCTTTTTCATCTCCTGTGGGACTCGCTAAATTTATCCATCTTTTCTAGGATATTCTTGAAAAACCTTATAAGCATGGTTTTGAACTGTATAGCCAGTCATTTGTTTTCCTCAATTTCTTTTGTTTGTGATCCCTTCCCTTGTATCGGCATTTTCACTATGCTGGGAGAACTTCTGTGTTGGATTCAGCCTTATGATACCAGACTTGAAAAACCACAGAAGCCTCTCTGTTGAGCTTGGGATGGGTGGAGTCTCAGGGCTTAAGGGACCGCATTGCCTTCCAGTTGGCCCTGCCCTCCACAGCCCCCAAGTCTCATGTGACTGGGTAATCACTGGAATGGTCCCTGTGTGCGCGCGCTCACTCTCGCAGTGCCTCTAGACCTCTGCCTTTCCAGCTCCCCTGTGCTCTGGGACCACACGAGTCTGGGTCCCCAGGGTTTCGCCCGAAACTGGGGTTTAGTGGAGTTAGAAGTGACGCAGTTGGGAGGGTCTGTCTCCCGCCCACTCGTGAAAGCCAGCAGCACAATCAGCAGTCGGTCCTCTGCACTCAATGCCGTGCATGCCACCAGACCTCTGATCTTTTGTGACTCCCCTAAATTTCTGTGCACTTCTCCCCCTTCACAGTCCAAACTCCCTCCCCCCGTATGAGTTTAGGCTGGATCTGGGGTTTAGTGTTGTAGGATAAGGGGTTCAATGCCTTTGAGAGTCTCAGTCTCCCTCCTGCCAGAGAAAGCCAGCCAGATTTGCCATCACCCGCTCTCTCCATGCACACACGTCTCTGTACCTCAGCTTTTTGCAACTCCTTTGGGTCTCTGTGAGCCCCTCTCTTTCCCTCTAGTTGTAGAATTTCCACTCAGCCAGCTTTCCTGTGGTTCTGGATGATGTCCGTTCCATCTTTTAGTTGTAGATTTGAAATTGTTGTGCGAGGCAGCAGTGTAGGTGTTTACCTATGCCGCCATCTTGGATTCTCCCAAAATAATATTTTAATGATATAGTATGTATGGTCCCAGAACCAAAAAGTAACTGACCCCCCCCCCCCAATTTTATGTTATTTGGTTAAATAACTGATTAAAAAAATGTAAGTGGGCATAACTTAAAAGTAGAAGAGTAAAGTATTAAGCATCATATGGTATTAAAATAATAAAGCAAAAACTAGTTATACTTCTCTTTGTCAGTTATATATCAATAAAGCTGGAAAAAAATAACTAGCACACATTTCCTCCCATTCTTTGATTCCCTTTTATTTTCTTAGGGAATTTCTTGGTGCAAAAATTGTAGAGCTTTCAAAACAAGTACTTCTGTATTCAATTTTATAATTTCTTGATGATATCAAATTATAACAATATGATCTAATTTTCAACTTCCTTAGCTTATACTAAATTACTTTTTTCCACTTTTCAAAAATAGTGGTTTATTAGCATTTTCTTGGTGTAGTGGACTCCCCTTGTTTTTTGCTCCACAAGATAGATGAAGCTATTCTTTAACACAAATGATAAAATCTATCTCCTTGTAGTTAGTATGTTAAGATTATTCCATGATTAACTCAAATCAATGCTTCTCTTAACATGGAGCCAAAGATAAATACACAAACACACACCCAAATTAGCAAGAGGGAGAAGCCTCTGGGTGAATATGCCTCTAAAAATAAATAAAAAGGCAGGAAAAAAGATGCAATACACTCAAATATTGAGGCAATTAAGTCAATTCTACTACTGTGAAGAAAAAAGAACATCAGCTACACATTATCCTAAAAGGAGATAGTAAGGAGGCAGGTAACAGGCCATACAGGGAGTCATTAACAAGGTAATGATGAAAGACAGAAAGGAAGGCACCTGTGTCAAGCAATGTCTCTGTCTGCTCACCTGGGCAACCACAGCTCTCCCAGGAATAGAAGGATCCAACAAAATCATTTTTCCTAAAGAAGTCTAGCTACATACCTGAGAAAACTATACATCCTTAGATACATTAAGAATTCTAGAATAATTGTCAATTAACATGGCACATAAACATACATTAAAAAGGCAAACCTAGTTTATTGCCATATTCAAAATAGTTTATTAAATTATGAGTTTTAAAAGAAAACCCTTCAAGTTATTATTAAAGTTTAATGTTAATTTCAGTTTTTCATCTCTGTAGATAAAATGGGGTGGAACAATTGCATGATATGGGATGATCAAAGTTCTAATAAGTTATTTTAACTTATTTAAATAAAAGATCATGGTAAGTTCTTTAAGATGCACAAAAAATGAGCAAGTATATATCTCAGCCTCCAGAAGTTTATAAAATGGAAACCATTTCAGTATCTGCAGTAATTACTAACATACTAACATGTAGACATGAACATATCATTACTTTCCCTTATTCCAACCATTTTTAAATTTGTTTTGCCATATATGTTATTTTTTTATTTTTTTAAAAAATATATTTTATTGATTTTTTACAGAGAGAAAGGGAGAGAGATAGAAAGTCAGAAACATCAATGAGAGAGGGACATCGATCAGCCGCCTCCTGCACGCCCCACAGTGGAGATGTGCCCGCAACCAGGATACATGCCCCTGACCCGAATCGAACCTGGGACCTTTCAGTCTGCAAGCCACCGCTCTATCCACTGAGCCAAACCAGTCTCGGCTATATGTTATTTTTAACATGACTTTTAAGTTCAGAAGTTCAAGCCATGTGGCCCCCGGCTTTTGTTTGCTGGAAGCTTTTTGATGACTGCTTCAATTTTTTCCATAGTTATTGGCCTATTGAGATGTTTAGATTCTTCCTGATTGAGTTTGGAAAGTTATATTTTTCTAGGTATATGTTAATTTCCTCCAGGTTGTCCAGTTTGTTGGGATAGAGTTGTTCATAGTATTTTTTTTTAACAATCCTTTGTATTTTGGTGTAGTCTGTTGTTATTTCTCCTTTTTCATTTCTGACTTGGTTTATTTGAATCCTCTCTCTTTGCTTCTTGGTGAGTTTAGATAAAAGTTCATCAATGTTGTTTATCCTTTCCAAGAACCAACTCTTGGTTTTCTTGACCTTTTGAATTGTTTCTTTGGTATCTATTTCATTTATCTCCACTCTGATGTTTACTATTTCCTTGCTTCTGCTTACACTGGGCTTTTCTTGTTGCTCTCTTTCTAGCTCTTTGAGTTGTAGGATTAGGTAACTTGTTACCATTGTTCCTTGTTTTTTTGCAGTAGGCTTGTAGAACTATGAACTTCCCTCTCAAGACTGTTTTCACTGTGTCCTGTAGATTTTGGATTGTTGTGTTTTCATTGTCATTTGTTGCCATGATGTTTTTTATTTCTTCCTTGATCTCTCTGGTTACTAGTCATTATTTAATAGCATAGTGTTTAGTCTCCATGTGTTTGATTTCTTTGGGTTGTTTTTATTGTAGTTAATTTCCAGTTTTATGCCACTGTGATCTGAGAAGATGTTGATATGATTTCTATCTTCTTGAATTTGAAGAGACTTTGCCTATAACCCAACATATGGTCTATCTTTGAAAGTGACCCATGTGCACTTGAGAAGAATATATATTCTGTGGCTTTGGGGTGAAATGTTCTGAAGATGTCAATTAATTCCATCTGGTCTAGTGAGTATTTAAGATTGATGTTTCTTTTCTGATTTTTTGTTTAGAGGATTTGTCTAGTGGTGATAGTGGAGTATAAAATTCTCCTACTATGATTGAATTACTGTCAATCTCTCCCTTGATAACCTCTAGGAGTTTTTTAATGTTTTTGGGTGCTCCTCTATTGAGTGCTTATGTTTACCAGAGTTATTTCTTCTTGTTGGATTGCTCCCTTTAGTATTATGAAGTGACTTTCCTTATCTCTTATTATGTCCTTCACTTTGAGATCTAATTTGTCAGATATAAATATTGCTACCCCAGCTTTTTTAAAATTTCCATTTGCCTAAAAAACCTTTTTCCATCCCTTCACCCTCAATCTGTGTGCATATTTTTTTGAGGTGGGTTTCTTGTAGACAGTAGATATAAGGGCATGTTTTCTTATCCAATCTGTTACCCTATGTCTTTTGAATGGAGTATTTAATCCGTTTACATTTAAAGTTATTATTGATAGGGACTTATTTGTTGCCATTTTATTCTTTACCCCTGTGTTCCATCTTCACTTCCTATTTCTTTTCTTTTCTTTTTTTATTTTATATTTTTTACAGCAGATTTTTTTTTTTTTAGCATTTCTTGCATTGTCAGCTTGGTGGTAATAAATTCCTTTAGTCCTTTTTTTGTCTCCTGATTTCACCTTTAATTTTGATTGATAGCTTTGCTGGGTACAGTATTCTTGGATTCAGACCCTTCCTTTGCATGGCTTTATATATTTCATTCCATTCCCTTCTGGCCTGATGAGTTTCTATTGAGAAATCAGTCGCTAGTCTGATGGGGGTTCCTTTTTAGATAACTTTCTGTCTTTCTCTGGCTGCTTTTAAGATTCTTACTTTGTCGTTGGTGTTTTCCAATTTAATTATATTGTGTCTTGGTGGTGGTCTTTTGGGGTTCATTTTTCTTGGGACTCTGTGAGCTTCTTGGATTTGTGTGGGTTTTTTTTTCCTATATCAGGGAAATTTTCTGTCATTATTTCTTCAAACAGGTTTTCTATTCCTTGCTCAGTTTCCTCTCCTTCTGGAACTCTTATTATGCAAATGTTGTTTTGTTTGTGTTGTCCCAAAGTTCCCTTAGGCTCTCCTCCTGCTTTTTAATTTCTTTTTCCTAGAAGCTGCCCTACTTGGGTATATTTTCCTACCTTGTTTTATAGCTCACTTCTAGCTTTCTTTTGAGTTCTTTACAGCAGCAATGTGATTTTTCAGTTCTTCTTGGTTCTTCTTCATTTCCTCTTGGTTCTTACTCATATTGTCGAATTTGTCTTCCATTCTTTCAGCTACCTTATGACCATTTCTCTGAATTCCTTCTCTGACAAGCTGCTTGCCTCCATTTCGTTTACTTCCTTTTCTAGTGATGCCTACTTTTCTTTCATATGCTGGCTGTTTCTTTGTCTCCCCAGGATCTCTCTTCTCTGGGTGTCTAGTTATGTAATTTTCTCTCTCCTTATTCCAGGCAAAATATCACCTTTCCGGGTGGTGTGTAGAACTCCTCTCAATCCAAGTGTTTGTGCCAATTGGGGCCTGGTGTTCTGGGGCTTGCAGTTGTTTGGTGGGTGCTGCAGTTATAGCTTTTCAGGCTCCCCCAATCATTATTACTTCAAATAGGTGTTCAGTATCTTGCTTTCTCTTTTCCTCTGGCAAGCCCATAATTCTGATGTTGATACGCTTGAAGTTTTCCCAGAGGATCCTTACACTACCTTCATATTTTTGGATTCTTTTTTTTTCCCATTTGAGTGTTTTTCTTTTCTTTGTATTTCAAATCTTTGACTTGATTCTTGCATTCCTCTGTTGTTAGGTCTGTGTATAATATTTTTTTATTTCAATCAGTGTATGTTTAATTTCTAGTTAGTTCTTTTTTATATCCTCGAGGCTCTTATAAATTTATTAGACTTTTCTAGGAAATTCTTGAAAAATCTTATAACCATGGTTTTGAACTCTATATCCAGTCATTTGTTTTCCTCCACTTCTTTCATTTGTGATCTGTTTCTTTGTCTCCACATTTTCACTGCTTCCCTGAGTTGGTAGAGCAGCTTTGTGTGGTAGGTGTCCTATAGGGCCCAGTGCCTCTGCCTCCCCAGTTATCTGAGGTGGATTCTTGGTGCACCCCTTTGTGAACTGTGTGTACAGTCTTGTTGTAGTTAAGTCTTGATTGTTGTTGGTATCACTGGGGGGAATTGACTTCCTGGCCAATTGGCTGGGAGGATTAGTTTTGTCTATGATCGTAGAACTTCTGTGCTGGAGACAGCCTTATGAGACAAGACTTGCAAAATTCCAAAAGTTTCTATGATCAGTGTGGATGGGTCAGAGTTTCAGGGCTGAGCAGACAGCCTTGGCTTCCCATCAGTCCTGCCCTATAAATCCCCTGGGTCTCAGTGTTCCTCTGTAATAGCTACAGTCCTCTCAGCATGCACTCACGTGTACCTCCAGACCCCTGCCTTTCACGGCTCTCTTGTGTTTCCATGCACTCCTCCCTTTTCTTGACAGTCCAGACTCCCTTGTATGAGTCTGGGACTCCAGAATCTTGCTTGGAACTGGGGTTCAGTGCAGTCAGGAGTTTCCAACTTCCTCCCACTAGAGAAAGCCAGCGAGGAATGCAGCTGTCCATCCTCTGCACATGCATGTCTCTGTACCTCAGCTTTTTGCAGCTCCTCTGAGTTTCCATGAGTCCCTCTCTTTCCTTCTAGTGTAGAATTTCCACTCAGCCAGCTTTCTTGTGGTTCTAGATGATGTCTGTTCTGTCTTTTAGTTGTAGTTTTAACATTGTTGTGTGAGGCAGTGGTTTAAGTGTTCACCTATTCGCCATCTTGGTTTCCAGTACAAGTTTCTTTTTTTTTAAATTCAGGTATTCCCAACCCAAGGAAAACATTGAATTATTCCCTTACCCTCTCTTCAGAATGTGTATGCCTATGCCAATCTTTACAACCTAAAATAAATAAAAAGGCAATTTAACTTCTTTTGTGTAAAAAAATAATGCAATTTAATGTGGTATATTTTTATGTTGGAGGCAGACAATTTTGGCAGGTGAGTATAGATTTGCCACACAGTAGTATAAATATAACCTCAAAAGTAATGCAAGACTTAGAAATATTACACAAAGCTACTATGATTAAAGTGAAATCTAACCTTATATGGCTTATAGAGTTATTTGCAAGTTCTTTTGGTGGAAGTGTTGAGGTGTTGAGTTTTGTCTGGTGGGATTCTGACAATCTGCTCACAGAGTGCCCTGTATTTACAAAAGGAGGTGCGAATTCTTTAGTTTGTATATGAGGGATTTACGTAAATGTCTTACAATGTGTAAAATTGTGAAGAAGGAAAGGCATGTCAAATTTATAAAACTAAGTATAAAATAAATTGTATAAAAATAAAAATTATTTCTATTCCTAAAATGGTTCTTCATCTGGCCTTACTATTTTATCTCATTTTCCTTTCCTTCTACTGTGAGAGTCTTCCTCTTCTGATGTTATTTTCAGCATGACAATCATTGTAAAACATCCTAATATATAAAAAGCCAGGGGCCATCATGACTGAAACAACCAGATGGATGACCAAATAGCAGGCTGTGTGGGGGTGACCAGGCTGGCAAGGGGGTGTGGTTGGGGTGACCAAGCCAGCAGGGGAGGGCAGTTGGAGGTGACCAGGCCAGTGAGGAGGCAGTTGGGGAGACCAGGCTGGCAGGGAAGCAGTTGGGGGTGA
>PVJN01040387.1:0-19303 GCA_004026805.1 Lasiurus borealis | reverse complement strand
TTTCATTCTCTCTAAAAAGTAAATGGAAAAAATATCCTTGGGTGAGGGAGTTAAAAAAAAAAAAAAGCAAAGCATTGTGGTCAGAGAATATGCTTAGTATAATTTCAATCTCCCTGAATTTATTTAAGCTAGTTTTGTGACCCAACATATGATCTGTCCTTGAGAATGTTCCCTGTGCACTAGGGAGGAATGAATAATCTGATGTCCTGGGATGAAAGACTACGTAAATATGAATTATGTCCATTTTGTCTAATGTGTCATTTCAGGCTAATATTTCTTTTTTGATTTTCTGTTTGGATGATCTGTCTAGAGCTGACAATGGAGTATTAAGATCCCCAACTATCATTGTGTTTTTGTTTCCCTCTTTAGTTCTGTGAGTGGTTTCGAGGCTCCCTGATTGGGTGCATATATATGTTGAGTATTATGTTTTCTTCATGTACTATCCCTTTTCAGTATAAAAGGTCTATCTTCATCTCCTGTTACCTTTGTTGTCCTGAAATCTATTTTGTCAAATAAAAATATGGCTACAACTGCTTTTCTGTGGATGACATTTGCTTAGAGAATCACTTTCTGTCCTTTCGCTTTGAGTGTAGCTTTATTTTTGCAGCTCAGATGGGTCTCCTGACGGCAGCATATGGTTAGGTTTTGATTTTTGATCCACTCTGTTACTCTGTCTGTTTTTTGGTGAATTCAGCCCATTTATATTTTGGGTAATAATTGATGTATGAGTATGTCCTATAGTCATTTTATCTTTTTTTTTCCCTAGTAGCTCTGTGTCTCCATTGGTTCTTTTCTTTGTGCTTTTGCCTGTGATTTTTGTTGGTGGTATTCCATACTTCTTTCCTCTTTTTTAAGCTATGTGTTTCAGTTTTGGCATTTTATTAGTATGTGGTTACCATTAGGTTTATGAAAAAGTTTCACATATATAATAGTCTTTTTTCTTTTGAATGCATCTGATCTCCATCCTCCTTTGCAAATTCAGACCTAACAAGTTTTCAACTAATGAAAGGTAGTTTGTTGAGATTATGACAAATTACCTTGACTTATCTTTTTCTTTTACTTATTCATGGAAAAGAAGAAGAATATTATCTAGGTTGGGAATTGCCAGCTTTTAGTTTAAAAATAATAAAATTGGAGATACAGGCCAACTTTGAAGTTGGGAAAGGTATTAAAATTAATAGCTAGGATAAAAAATGTGTATTGCCTTGGATTTTAATTAAATATATAATAAATCCAATCGTATAGCCAGTAACATGAGTGACTAATAAGTCCAACCAGTTTTTCAACTGAATCAAGTCCAGTCATTTTCCATTTGAATTTTAAATTAAGCATGTAAAAGGCCTCTTCTACTTAGTCATCTATATATATAAAACCCTGATAGACCGAATGGCGGAACAACTGAGCAACCAACCAACCAGTCGCTGTGACATGTGCTGACCACCAGGGGGCATGTGCTGAATATGGCATACATTAGCAGCAGGTGGCAGAGCACAGAACATGGTGGGCATCGGTGGTGGTGGGATATTGGAGCAGGTGAGCAGGGGTGCCAGACCAAGGCAGGGCACCAGTCACTTTCATTCGGGCGAGCCTCTGTTGATTACCAAAAATTCTTTGCTCCTACATCACCGTCCCATCGAGTGCTCACACCTGCTGCCAGTGCTAGGCCATTCACACCCACTGCCAGAGCCAGAGCCGCTCACACCCGCTACTGGTGCCCAGCGCCAACCCTGATGGCTCAGCATCATCAGCAGGTGTAAATGGAGGCTGCCCCTCAGGGCTTCTCCACCTCCCCTGATCCTGAGAGGCAATGGGGATGGCAGCTGCTGCTCTCACCAGCTGCTGGTGCGGGCCCCAATCGCTCCATGCTGTCAGTGCAGGGAGCAGAGGCGGGAGGGGGGCTGCTGACAGGGGACGTCAGCAGGAGGGGGCCAGGTAGGGACACGGAGGATAGGCCGAGACCCGTCCATGTGCCCACCATAGCCTCTCGTGGCCCACAATTCCTTTCAACTGGGCCCCTAGTTATAAAATAATCAAGTCTCCAGTGAAAAGGAGTCTCCAGAATTTTTGGAAGGTTCTTGTGCCATATCCCTTAAGGATGGGGATTGCATGGTTCAGCTCACAAAGTTGAAATGGCTAGAAATGTCCACAGCAGTGCTGAGGAATGGCCTGAAGGTGGCGCTTGAGGGTGCTACCAGCATAGTGATCCAGCAATTTCAGCATGGGGAAAGAGAAAAGTCAAGGCTAGTCTGTCTTGTCTTTTGATACAGTTAATTGCCTTAAGTTAATGCACAGCATGAGACTCTGTGGCATGAAAGAATAACAGAAGTATAAAAGGTATAATTTGGAGGCTTTGTCAAGCGCTGTGATGATGACACCCTAATAGGTGTAAGTGTTCTGAGGCGCTAATGCTCCGGGAGGAGGATGCCTGGAGGAGGAACAATGCCTGCATTAGTGTGCAGGCTCTGCGGAGGAAAAAGCTTTTTGCTCTGCAATTACCAGTCTGCTATTCTGTAAAAAACATCGACTTGCTGCTTGCTATTTTTTCACGCATACTTTCCCCCTGATGGTTTCACATGTACACTCACACGAGTAAAATGTGCTTTTTACACTTTGCTGGGGGGTGAAGTGGCTGCCTGATGGAAAGGCTTAGCTCCTCACTTCGCAGTGGCCTTCCCTAACGCCAAAGTGCCAAGCACTCTCATGTAAACACTGCCACAAGGCCACCCCGTTGGCCCTACTTCCCACGGCTGCATCCCCAGGTGCACCCCACTGCTGTCCTTTCCTCTGACAGCCTGTACAAGTGAGGTCTTGCCTCCTGGCAGAGTAAGCTGCTTCCAGAATAGAAATTGCCAGCACTTTTTTTCCTATTCCCCGGGCAGTAAGTAACCAACCTCCGGACTTCCCTTCTGGGTCCCATTCACCACCAGGCTCTGCCCCAGTGCTTTCTTACTTTGGGCCAAGACCAGCATAAAACAGATCTCCCTGCACATCGCCCTGCTTTTAGAAGGTCAGAAACCTTAAGCTAAGGTTGCTCTGGCTCGTGGCTTGTTCCCTTACAAATCAGACCAAATCCAATGGAAAAGAGCTCTTTTAGGGAAGAAATTAGAGCTACCTTTCTACTAAGTGCACCCATCCGAGATCTGAGAAGAAAGCCCTTTCTGCTCCCTTTTACCTTTAAGGACCCTTGACTGGGCTGCATTGTGAATACAGAAAGGTGGCCAAGACGGAGGCGGATCAAAATGGGTCCTCAGTAAGCAGTGGTCTGATCTTGCACCCTCTATGATTCCTAAAGCTGTAGCTTCTGGTATGGAGCAGCAAGATCTTCCCTTTGTCTTCTGTTCACCTCCACAGCCTGGGGCCTGGCCTGATTTTCTGCCTCCTGCCCCATTGAGTTTCTTTTTCCTAGGGTTGCCTCCAGAGGGAAATTGTTCAACAAGAGGGAAATCAAAAGGCAGACTTGTGGAAAGGTGGTGAGCCACAAGAAGGGGCTTGAGAAACCAAATGGCTTTGGTTGAGAAGAGCATGTTCCTCCACAGGCCTCAGCTCACTTCCTTAATCCACAGGCATGTTTTGAGTTAGAGAGATGTCAACACACTCCCCAATATTTCTCCTTCCTGACCAGACTAACTCTAGGCCATTGAAGGGGCGCCATTGAATACCAGGACCCACTCTTTATTCTTCTTTGGTATGCTTTTTAGAAAAGGCATCTCTTCCAACATCCTCCATCCACATGCGATTTCACAACAAGAGGGAAGGCTGGTGCAACCTCTCATCTGTGCTGGATGTATAACTGTAATATTCTTTATTACCTTTGCATTTGAAATTCTCCTGCTTCTCAACAGACCTCCTACTCAAACCCGGGAGACAAGCAAGGCACAAAATGCTCACAACTCACAGGTCCCTTGCTGCCATGCCCTAAACTAGCACCCATGCGGATGACTGAATCAGACGCTGACCATCAGCGGCTGCAGTTCTCCAGATCCTAACATATTTATTCTCGAATGTGCTTAAATTTACCTAGTGTTTACTAGGCCCAGCCACTCTTACTCCGTGGCTTGATTCCCCTACAACAAATGACTGCAACAGCCATATCTTTTGGGCTCTAGCATTTGAGTACATTTACATATAATCTCAGTTAGTCTCCCCAACACCACCAGAGCTTGGCACTGTTGTTATCCCCCTCTTATAGATGAAGACACTGAGGTGCAATAGAAGGTAAGTAACTTCCCCCAAAATAAGTGACATGATAAATTGTGTATAAAGCACCAGGAGAACATTGATGAAAGAACCAATTGGGTAAGGAAACAGTAGTCATAACTCATGTTTATTGAACTCTTTGTATCAAGCCCGGTACCAAATGCTGCAGAAACTTTCCTTTAACCCTCATGTCAATGGGTCTGGAAATGACGTTGGAAGCATGGGTGGGTCCAGCCATCCGGGAGTGTGAACATGTTACAGAAAGGCCCTCTCTTGAGACCATCTGCTCTTTTTTCTCACGTTCTGCATTTTGAAGACCTAGTTTCCTCACTGCTTCCTCTCATGTCCTGCCATCCAAGTCTTCACAATTGTACCGTGGGTAACAACTGTGCTCCCCTCTAGCTACACTGGGAATTATTATTACAGTAGTCCTCCTTTATCCACGTTTTGCTGCCCAGCAATTTCAGTTACCCATGGTCAACTGTGGTACAAAAATATTAACTGGAAAATTCAAGAAATAAACAATTCATAATTGCCCACCATTCTGAGTGGCGTGATGAAATCTCACGCCATCCCGCTCCATCCCACCCAGAATGTGAATTATCCCTGTGTACAGGGTGTCCTCCAAATATATATATTTATGTATATGTATTTGTATATGTATATATATATAGACACACTTTAACAGCTGATAGCTCAATTTTGAAAAAGAAATGCATTTTAACAAACACTGCCTTTATAATTACTGCCTTTATGCATTTTGCGGGACCCTGATATATGCCATTCACCTGTTATCAGTCACCTGGTAGGCCTCAGTTGCCACATCAGTCAGAGAGAGGCCACATTTACATGCCTTTCTTTAAGAATATCATTATCTTTGTTTCATCTTGTTATTGTTAATTCCTTACTATGCCTAATTTATAAGTGAAATATTATCTTAGAGATGAGTGCCTAGGGAAAAACATACTGTATGTAGGATTAAGTACCTCGCTGCAGGTTCGTGCATCTAGCAGGGGTCTTGAAACATACCGTATTTTCCAGCATATAATTTGACTTTTTAACCCAGGAAAATCTTCTTAAAAGTCGGGGGTCATCTTAAAGGGTGGGTATATCCCAAACTCTCTATTTTAACTGGAAAACTTGGGGGTAGTCTTATAGCCGGGAAATACGGTATTCTCCACAAATAAGGGTGGACTACTGTGTTCTCAGTTTGGAGATGAGAAAACTGAAGCATAAATAAGCTAAATAAGTTCACTCAGAATTCAGAGTTCTGAGGAGGGAGATATAAACCCAGCGCTCAGCTCCAGAGCAAACAGGAGAGTTGGACATGGGTGGGAGCAGAGGAAACAGCCTGTTTGATAGTTTATATATCCAGTGAGATGTGGGGAGTGGGAGCACAGGGTAGCGACTGGGCATGGAGGGACCTGACCTTATAGTTGGTTGGTAAAAAAGTATGTACACCAGGCTGACCAATGGCACTAACCTGTGAGCCAAGGGTTTTAGAATGAGTTTTAAATGTGATCAGATATACATGTTACTAAGACCTTTGACTAGAATATTTCAAAATAATTTACTACTTTTGATTGACTTAGTTAACAAAACCTATAACAGCACTATCACCCCATTTTATGGATAAGGAAACAAAGGCCAAGAAGTTTAGTGATATGTCTAGGGTTATAGATTGTGGGGGACAAAGCAAAATCTGTGCCCTGATCTTTCAAATCCTGATCCAGAGCTGTGAACCTAACAGTGAGCCAGTGTTTGACTCCAAGAGATCAGCCGGCCTGGGCACACTCACCCGGAGCTGAAAATATAGAGACCGCTGTCCACCATCACCTCCCTGGGACCTGCTTCCACGCCTCACCTCTGTGCATGCTCTCCACAGCGCAGCAGAAAAGTTCTGCCACCCTCAGCCTTTCCTAAGATTGTGAACGCAACTGTTTATTCACACACAAGAGAGAAAATTCAGAGCCTTCCTGACCTTCCTCACACAGAATTGCCTTTTGCACTTTCCCTGTCGAGGTCAGAAGGAAAAAAAAAATCAATCTTCACAAACTGAATTTCAACTAATTTAAAGCATCTCATTGAAGGAGGTATCAATTTGGAGTCTGAGATCCTCAGCGATACCCTGTAATGTTAGGTACATCCTTTGAACAATTCTAAGAACATTCTCACAGGAAAAGGTGGCTAGGGGGCCTTTGGCCTTCCCTCTGGGTTCTTTGAAGTGTGGGTGGGGCCCAAAAAAGATTGTTGGGGTGGGAGAGGGGAGGAAAGGAGGAGTGGCAATCAAGGGACAGAAAGAATAGCCATGCAAAACCTTGGTTAGCCAAATATACCACTTCCTCTAGGCACAGTGGGCCCCTCCTTTATGCATGGCTATTTCCCACCCCCCAATCCCCACACAGTGGAATAAATATATTTTGCTGATGTTGATTATGAGTCTCTATCACCAGCTGGGCAAGGGAAAAGCAGGGAAGGCAGCATTGAGAGACAGCGAATCACTAGGAACACTGGTGAGGCTGGGATCTGGGAGCTAGGACTCAGGGACGAGATTGAATGGAGTGCTGGTCACATAAACCCACGGTGAAAGCCCGGACTCCAGATACAGTAGATCCAGCGTGCCGCCCTGGCCCACCCTCCTGCCCCAGGACTTTGGGCAAGTTATGGAGCTTTCTTGCACTCACTTCTCCTTCATGAGCTGGGAGGATAGCAACATCGGCCTCACAGAATACCCAGGAGCTCTGAGGCGTAAAGCAAACAGAAGCACTTAGCCCGGGACCGGGCATCTACCAAATACTAAACGGAAGCTACTCATTAAAAATTCGAGATTGTCTCCTTGATTCCAAAGAGTCTGTCACCTGAGTGAATGTTCTCTCATAGTTTATTATTATTATTATTATTATTATTATTATTATTTCTAGAACAGGTATTTGCCAAATATATACAGGGTGGGGCAGAAGCAGCACTCCATTCAGTCCAGTCCCTGAGTTGTTTGTATGGAGAATAGTATAATCTATACTAATAAAAGGGTAATATGCTAATTAGAGCAGCCGTCTTCCAGACTGCCTGAGGGTCTGGCAAGCCACGGATGGCTGCTGCTGTGAAGGCCTGAGGCTCAGGCAGCCAGGATGGCCAGGTTGCCTTTGGCAGAGAGAGGCCAGACTGCAGCTTGGGAGTGGGCCTAAGCCATCAGTAGGACTCCCCTACTGTGAAAGGGGCAGGCCGGGCTGAGGGACCCCTTCCAGTGCATGAATTTTCCTGCAACCGGCCTCTAGTAATTAATAAATAATAACACAAGAATAAATTCTGCGTTTCTCATACTGCCCGCTGCAAGCCTACTTTGCCCCTGGCATGTTTGCAATGCTTTGTTCACCGCCTTCTCCTCATTCAGCGCCTCAGACCCTCACAAACCAAGCAGCCTCCCAGCCTGCTGCGCAGTCAGTGGGTGCCCTGCCTCCTCCTGCTGTCCTCCTGGCTTTACTAGTTCTAGTTTGTTCCTGATTTTCTGGGAAATAGCATTTGCCTTCGGCTCCTCCTCCCCAGAGCCAACAGTGGGCACTTCGGTTTCTCTCTCGCTGAGCACATAATGGGGCGTGCTGGGAGTGAACGGTTCTGCCCAGCGAGAGAGGGAAGGCTGGCTCTCAGGAAAGAGCTCGTCTGTGGGTAGAGGGTGCGGGCGCAGAAACCTCACTAATGCACTCCTTCCATTACCGTGCTCCCAGCCTTCCTGTCTGCCACCATTACCTTCAATTAAGCTTTGCTCTTTCTAACCCTTCCACTGCCCCCAGGGTCATTAGCTTGCATCTGGCACAGCAGTCACAGCCACAGCTGGCCTGGAGCATCTCAGAAACCTCCAAGTTTAGGGTCATTCTTTCCCTGGGATGTTTTAGTGTTGGATCCTGAAGAGCTGATTTTTGTCTCCAAACAACTCTGAGCACCCAGGCTACCTCCAAAGCCCTCTCGCCAGCCAGATTGGAGAGGGGGTAAACTGGAGTGGGTCAGACTGATAAAACAACTAATCTGTGGTGGCCAGACAGCCTCACTCCAGAGCACTTTTCTACTGACATCTTGAAACATCTCTCATTTTCTAACACTCCGATCCACTTCCCCACACTCCCACTCGCATCCCCTAAAAAGAATTGGAAGTCTGCGTCCTTAGTACGTAATGGAAAAAGAACAGCTCCTGCAATGGATGTCTCCTGCCACCAGGTGGCACGAGAGGTCACAGTTCCATTGGTGTACTGGTGCCAGATACCAGCGGTGAACAAAAAGGAAAGCCCCACACACACCCAATCCCAAATCTAGCAAGGCAGACATTAAACAAAACATTACACACAGTTACGTTACAACGCTGGGAGAAGTGTCCTGGGGCTAGTGCTTGGAGTGGGCAGAGACAGCAAAGCTCCCCACGTTCCATGGGCGTCTCCACCTTTTCCAGCCACCTTGCACTTGGTAGGGCCTTGTGACTAGGTCAGGGCAACAGGATATGAATGCAAATCACCGCTGACCCTTCAGAGCAAAGCAGAGGGCAGCGACTATAATGTCTCCACGTGTCTCTCCTTTCTGTGATAGCTGGTGACACAGCCCACAGGAGAGCTCTGTGGGCCGGAGCCCCTGAGGGGACAGAGTGGAGCAGAGCCTTCACTGGTCTCCACGCCACTTGATCAAGACTTCCACTGCTCGTGTTGGACAGGCAGCATGAATCTTTACTGAAGTAAGCCACCGAGATTTGGGAGGTAATTCATTTCTGCAGCATAACCGAGTACTCACTTTCTAGATGGAAGTAAGAGGGAGGTCTCTTTTCTCTAAGTCAGTGGTTCTTTGCATGAGAAACACAGTCTTGTAAGAATGGATTGCTACCTCCACCCCACCCTGAGATGGGTGAGAAAGAAGGGGAACCTCCTAAGCAAAGGAGGCTAGGTACGGTGACCATTTCTTACCACTGCAGGCAGGATACTGAGCACATGGTAATAGATAGAAGGCATGATTGCTCCAGCAGGCCCAGGGTCAGGCCAGAGAGAGTAGAACTCTGGGCAATTGGTCTCAGCAGAGTAACTCATAGACTGATGTCTCAAGCTGGCCACAGGGTTGGCTATACGGTCTCTCTATTTTTAGCAGCCACCAACATAACGAAAGAGAGTTGTCAAATATTTAGTGGTTGGCTAACCAGGCATCAGTATCTCACCAGTTATTTTTTGGGGGTGGGTGGAGGATTTCTTGTTCTGATATAATTTCACACTTACAGAAAAAAAGATAGCAGAAAGAATATCCATTCACCCTTCACCTAGTTTCACTAGTCCATGTGAAAAGAGTTTCTAAAAACCAATTGGTCTTTCATATTAAGCATAGCTTTACCACCTAACTCAAACTTTAATATTAAATGCAAGTTTCATAAACCAGTTTTATATTTAGACTTGCAAAGTATATAGCCGTAGCCTTAATCTAGAAAGAGTTGTTGCAAATTCATCAAGTATCACTCCTTGGAAAAATAGGCAAAGGCCATAAGTAACCAGTTGACAAAAGAAGTGGAATTGACCAAGGAAACTCTAAAAAAAAAAACAAAAAAACTCAACCTCTAGTAATTAAATATAAATTGATATAAATTGGACCCTCATTGCACCTAGCAGATGGACAAAATGTTTTACACGAATGATAATACTTGTGTTGCAGACAATGTAGGAGATGGCACTCATGCAAAACTGCCAGTTCTAGAAGCAGTGCAACATTCAGATTGGCTTCTCTGGCAAAAAAATACCAAAGTGTTTTTTAATGCAACTTACCTTATAGCACAGTAATTTTAATTCTAGGCATTTATCTATGGAAATAGCCAATTGTCGCTGACTTTCCCCTGAGAAAGAAGGGTATTAATTGCAATGCTATTTAAGAAAAAAAAATATCAAAAAGTAGGTTTTGGCTAAAGAACGGTTTTTCATACAAAGGCCTACCACTGCCTACACAGCACTCACGGAACGCTAGGCTCTCTCTGTAATATTTTGCATGTGTCATCTCATCCTCCCAAGAGACAGGTACCATCAGCACTTCACAGGTGATGAAACAAGCTCACTCCCTCACCCTGGGTCTTATAGCTGGCCCAGGTGGAGCGACCCTCCCTTGGCCTCAGGCAGTCTGGCCCCAGAGGCTGCCCTCCGTGGCACTCGCTCTCCAGCTTCTCTCTGCAGCCATTAAAATAACAAAAGAGATTTGTATTCACTTCGTAGAACAGTGTTCGAAGGGCAGGCAAACCTCAGAGACACTGCGGCTCCCTTCCAGACCACCACAATGAAGCAAAGATCACAGTAGAGTGAGTCATCATCCTTTTGTAGGCAAAGAAAACACAGGATCTATGAGGCACAATAGAGAGAATCACAGTACGACCAGGTATGCCTGAATTAAAAAAAATAGGCATGGAACATTAGCTACAGTGTAGAAACAATTTCTTAAAAAGGAGATTATGAATATTTACATAAGAACACATAAAACATATTCCTCAATCTAAAGGTTAGGATTTGGGGGGACTTTTGTTGCTTCTTTCGGTTTCTCTTTATTTTCTAAGTTTTCTGCAATGATCCTGTAACTCGTGTAACATAAAAATTTGAGTCTCCCACTGCCCAGGTCTGTTTTCTCTTCTTCCCTTCTGAGGACGCTGGTCCCAGGGATACTCCCTAACACACATTCTGTACACTAAGCTTCAGCCCAGAGTCAGCTTCCCAGAGAACCCGACCCTCAAGGTGAGTGCCAGGAGTGGACCAAGAAAGCAGGTGATGATGGAGGAGCCGGGCACTCACCAACTGGCAATGGGGTCCCCATCCCTGGGTGCAGCTGGAGCACAGGCAGCCCCAGAGCGAAGGATTAAGCCTGCTGGCGGTGAACCGGGTTAGTGCGCAGGAGGAAGGGAAGGCAATAGCGGGTGCTATGTGTTTGGTGTTAGAAAAGTATCTGAGAGGGAAGAGTAATTTCCTGACTCTGTTGAAATTCATACAAAAAGAATATGCATTGCAACCAATAGGCACTCGAAAGCCAAGTGACAAAGCCAGAGGGTTGCCTTGGAGGCAAATGAAGCAGCTTTCCTCCCCTGCAGAGGGAAGGCAGGGAAAGTGGAGGCCCAGGCCAGATCCAGGCCAGTGAAAGCTAAAACTCTCAATCAAGGCAGGTCTGTTTTTGCCAATCTCAGGAATTTTATTGGAGAATCTGAATCCTGACCCATGGAATGGATTGTCTGGACTGATTTCCCCCAAACTCTTGAATTAATTTCCAGATTCCTCGGAGCCTGGAGAAATGAACCACCTCTCCCATTAAGATCTAGGACCTCTCCTTTGCTTAAAGACAATGCAGAGGCCTCTACCTCACCCCTTACCTACTTGGCCTATGACTGGGATTAAGTTGCAACCTCACCCAGCTGCAGACATGCTGGGCCTGATGAGGAAGAAAAGGGACTTCCCCTCCACAGGAGCCCCAGACTTGCCTAGCAGGTACACGCACGGGACTGGATTCTGAGGGCACGTGATCAAGGAGGCTAGAACATCATATGGAATAAGAGGAAGTTTATTCATTTGGGAGTTCACTTCTGAAATACAGATTTCAATATCCTGGCAAGGATGCCAAGAAATGGAACATATTTGCTACTAAGCTGTTTCCTAGATGCATGAAAAAAGCAGTGGTCCCTAGAAGTGAACGTGAAATGCCACAATTACCAGAGCAGATGCTGGAGGGAAGGACTGAAAGGCTCCAAGAAGGGGGCTGCTGGAGTGGGGCTGCTGTGCTAGGCCAGGGTACTCACTGAATGATTACACCTTGCAGGGGAGCCCCCAGAGCACTGAGCACAGTGGTGCCCCTCCTTGTAGGCCACTGTGATGGTGGGGACTAAGTTTGCCGATAGTGATAGAAATGATAGGAGCCCTATTCAACCCCCAAAACAGATGGTAGTGCTTGTCAGAAATTAGATGGATCTAATTATCATAATGAGTGGTAGGTTGGAGTAACAGCAGGGGGCCTAGCCAAGATAGTTATAAAAATAGTTACTAGAACATAGCACCCCCTAGAGGCAAAACACATGGGATTCAACAAAGGCACTCTGCACCTTAACCCTCAAAGTAAACCAAGAATGGGGTATTAAGAGGCTGAGGGCACTTGCTCTAATAAAAATCCAAGACCCATCCCTGGCCCAGTTATTGCACCCAACCTAAGATTCAGACGTGGAATTCAATGATGGAATGAGAGGCTGGGTGCTCAGAAGGAAAAGCTTTGCAAAAGAAAATCTACAAATGCCCTATTATGCATAAAAAGCTACTAATAACATCAATTGTCATTAGAAAAAAATGCAAATTAGAACCACAATGAGACACCATTTCCTGCCCAGTAAAATGACAGTTACCAAAAAGACTGATATTACAGAATGCTGGCCAAAATGGAGCATTTGATATGGGGATCAAAACTCAATCTCGCCAGCAAGGTCAGAGCGTGTGGGCAGTGAATTCTGCCCTTCCCAAAGGGTTCAGGTTATGACACTTCCTTCCATGGCTTTTTTTTTCATTTCTTTAAAAATCTTTAATCCCACCATGAGGATATGTAAACTCTGATAACCTTTTGTTTGTAAATTTATTTTGTTTATTGATTTTTCCCATGATATACAAGCTGTTTAGTAACTTACGTTTTTTTAGACTTTATTTTAGCTTTACCAAAATATCAATAAGATAGTATAGAGCAGTGGTTCTCAACCTTTCTAATGCCACGACCCTTTAACACAGTTCCTCATGTTGTGGTGACCCCCAACCATAAAATTATTTTCATTGCTACTTCATAACTGTCATTGTGCTACTGCTAATGAATCGTAATGTAAATATCTGATATGCAGGATGTCTTAGGTGACCCCGGTGAAAGGGTTGTTTGACCCCCGAAGGGGTCACGACCCACAGGTTGAGAACCGCTGGTATAAAGGGTTCCCATATACCTCTCACTCAGTTTTGCCTGTTATTAACATTTTACATGAGTATGGTACATCTGTTATACTTAATAAACCAATATTTATCCATAGTTATTCATTGAAATATTCATGTATTATTCAGGTTTTCTTCATTTTCCTCTAGTTTTTCTGTTCCAGGGTCTCATCTAGGCACCATATTTTATTTAGTTGTCGTGTCTCCTTAGGCTCCTCTTGGCTGTGATGGTTTTTTACATGGTCCTTGTTTCTGATGACTTGGACAGTTTTGATGAGTGCTGATCAGGGAGGTCATAGGATGCCCCTTTATTGGAATTTGTCTCATGTTTTCCTTATGGTGAGACTAGGACTATAGAGTGTCCTTGTTTGTTTGGTTTTTTGCTTGTTTGGTTTTTTGTGTGTGTTTTTTTATCCTGTTTTGGGTGACTATGAGAATGATTCTAATTATTGACTGAAAAGAGAGTTCTTTCTATTGTTGGAAAACCTGTTTCTTGCTGCTTTGGTGAGTTGCAGTAATGTTCAAATTCTGAGTAAAGTCAGAAATAGTAGAGAGAAAAGTATTGAAATATTTGCTTTTTAAAAAGGACCTACTCTATCTCTGATGAAAATATTTTATTCTTTTTTATGACCTAGTAATATTCCATTGTATATATGTACTACAGCTTTTTTTTTTTTAATCCACTGGTCTATTGATGGGCACTTGAGCTGCTTCCATTTATAATAACATGGATGGACCTAGATGAATGACTATGTGAATAAGTTGGTCAGAGAAAGACAAATACCATATGATTTCAATTATATGTGGGATCTAAAGAACAATATAAAGGAACAAATGAAACAGAAACTAATTCATAGATACAGAGAACACACTGATGGTTATCAGAGGGGAAGGATGTTAGGGATTGGCTGAAAAAGGTGAAGGGATTAATAAATACAGATTGGTAGTTACAAAGTAGTCATGGAAAAGTAAAGTACAGCATAAGAAATACAGTCAATAATATAATAACTACACGTGGTGCAAGTTGGGCACTAGAAATATCAGGGAGAACATTTTCTAAAGTATAGTAAACCATTGACGTTGCGGATTGGTTTGTATGTCATTTGTGAAAATTAACACCCTGTAAGTTTGAAAATGCTTTTAACCATTTTTTTTGTCATTGATTCACTATTATTTTTTAACAAATTTTAATGAGTAGGGCATACATTGGAAAAACACTGTAGTAATTTCACTGATATAAATAAACATTAAATATCTACAACTATATTCTACATATTTAACACATTTAAATCCAAGAATCATGGCTGATGAACAATGTTCGGTGAATGATTAACACATGGTCACATGGCATCCTGCAGTATTTGGTTCTTTTTTGCTGGGCGTGACTTTCTGCAGCAGTTTTAATGCATGCCTGCCGATGTTCCCATGCATGCTAAACATGCCCTAGCCATTTACTCGAGGTGACTGGTGAGTGCATGCATTTACTAGACCTATTCATTATAAATATTTTATTGATTTTTTTTTTACAGAGAGGAAGGGAGAGGGATAGAGAGTTAAAAATATCAATGAGAGAGAAACATTGATCAGCTGCCTCCTGCACACCCCCTACTGGGGATGTGCCCACAACCAAAGTACATGCCCTTGATTAGAACCAAACTTGGGATCCTTCATTCCGCAGGCCGACACTCTATCCACTGAACCAAACCAGTTAGGCCTATTCAGTATAAATTTAAAATGTTTAAGACACATAGAAAACTTTCCTGTTCAATTGAATTTTTCACACATGTTAATTTTAATTACACAATTTTAATTTGTCAATTTTTTAACACGTATTTGGAAAATCTACTTTATTACATAACAGACTTTTGGGGACACCCCCTAGCCTAAATTAGCCTGTTACATCAATGTTTTGACCTTGATTACATGATTGTCTGACCACTATGCTCTACACCTACATCTAATACAAAGTAATAGCAGATGTAAAATGTAATTAAAAAATTAAAAATAATACTTATTTATTTTAGAGAGAGAGGAAGGGGGAGGGAGAAAGATAATTGGGGTAGGGAAAGAAAGACATTGATTTGTTGTTCCACTTATTTATGCAGTCATTGGTTGATTCTTGTAGGCATCCTGACCAGGGATTGAAGTTACAACCTTTCTTACCAGGATGATATGCTAACCAACTGAGCTATCCAACAAGGGCAAATAAAGTACTTTTTTTTAAAGGAAAAAAAAAAGATCTACTCTGCACTGCAGTCCCTATAAAGAAACCTAGCAGTTATTATTGTCAATAGCTTTTATTTCATTAGCATCTCTTTGAGTGGTGTGGCAGTGCTCTCCCCATTTACAAGGGTGCATAAGTCTTGTTTTAGTTTAATAAAGATGTTTTTATAATCTCCTTATAATCCTTGTATTTTAGTAAAATACCAAAGCACAATTAGCTTTTGTGAGGGTAATTGGCATTAAAATGTTATTTGTGCTTGTGATTTCTTTCTCAAACACAAAAGTAGAACCACAGGATGGAGAAGGCATGCTCCACTGACTAACAATAGAAACGCTGGCAGCTGCTCTTCTTGGTATACATTTAGGGCACTTCTGTTGTCTTATAAATACCACCAGCTAAACAAATGAAAAGAATATATTGAGGAGAAAAGATGGTTTGCTATATGAAAAATATCTGAGGGGTTTTATACATGGAGCTAAGATACCTGGATCAATGATCATGTTGGTGAGATTTGACAACTGTGTACCCATTATCCACTACCCCAGACAAAGCAAGGAGCATCTCCAATGCCCAGAGGTTCCCTTGTGCCCCCCACTTCTTCTCTCCAGAAAAACCACTTTCTGCTTTCACTGATTTGTTTCCTCATACTTACACTTCGTACAAAGGAAATCAGACCATTTGTGATCTTCTGTGCCTAACTTTTTTCAATGAACATAACTTTTTAGATTAATTACCCAGAATAGCACTTTACTGCCCAGCTCAAGAGAAGTCATAGCTCCCTGGCATCTGCGCTAAGCTGGCCCATCATGGCATTTGTTCCTGCAGATTAGCTCTCTTCAAGTGAGACACCGACCATCTAGAGCTTCTCCAGGAGGAGGTTCTGGAGGTCAGTGAAGATTGAGGAGCAGCTGAGAGGGTTCAGACCTAGAAAATAAACTTCATGATGAAGAATCTATTATATTAAAAATGTAATATACTAATTAGACTGGACAACCTTCGGATAAAGCCATGGTAGTGAGGGCTGAGCCCCTTGCATGCATTTTGTGCACTGAGCCTCTAGTATAGAAGAAAAGCGGGGGGCAAAAAAAAACGGTGGCATAATATTAGTCGTTTGAAGGAGAAAATTGATTTTGTGAGTGTGTGTAGCTCAAGATTTAGACATTCCTGGAGATAGTTTTCAGTCCATATAAAAAGGAATATTGCCAACAGCAGGTCAGTGGGGTACCTTGAACAGTAGTTGAGGCTTTAATCACAGCAACTGTTCAAGAAGGCTCATGGCCATGTGTCATGAATGCGACTAAAACAAACCCCCACAGGTGGGAGAGGGCATCTTCCTATGACTGTGGTTTTCAATTTCGACAAAACTGGGTCTTACTCCCACTTTAGACTAGTTGATCATTGTGTTTTCTTATCTTGTAATTCCACATTGGAAACAAGGTCACATGGTTTTCACTTGAAGTATCTCAGAACCAGCTGCTGCCATCTAAATTTACCAATCCTGGGTAGTCAGGACTCCCCATGTGAATTTTGTGTTCTTTTCAAAGCATTCTCTAGAAGGAAGAGTCCTTCCCTGCCTTGTCCCCAAAGTTCCTCCACAGGCAATGCAAAGTCTTCATCTATAACAGGTGTAAACGCAGTATCCACAAGGCAAATTCCCTTCAAGGTCCAGCTCGCAACTGAAATGAAAAAGCAGAGCTCTCAAATCTTTTGCAAATTGCCCTCAGCACATGTTAGATAAATACAACAGAGGAAGCAATGAGAAGAGAGGAAATGTTTGTAAGAGAAAGTGGCTGTCCTCAGGTAGCTGAAAGGTCTCCTTAATCTCTCTACAACATCCCACACACCCTTCCTCCCCATCTCCTAGCCCAGTTAGCGGAGGCCCAGCCACCCGCTGTAGATATCTAAGTGCTTCAACCCCAGGCAACTGTTCTCAGAAGAAAAGAAAGGAGAGGAAATAAGTTGATCATAATCTATCAGCTCCCAAGTTGACTTCTTATCGCCTTCTACAAATCCCAATTTTAACAAGCGTCTTCATTGCCCTCCTAGTCTGTCCTTTGCATTTCCCCTCCCTTAGCTACCTTTAAGCTCCAATCCATCAGAAAAATACTTTAAACATTGCTACCATGCAGGAAACTCCTCCTCTCGCCCCTTCACCCCCTCCCCTCCACAAAAAAAAAAAGAAAAAAAGAAAAGAAAAACACACCTTTGAGAAGCCTGCCAGTGAATCTCACTCACTTGCTTCACTGCCTGACTCTACCTCTCATGGTTTGTAAACAGCCAGGATGTGCCAGTGTGACCTCATTTATATACTGCCTCATAAACACAGCAGCATCGTCTTTATAGATACATGCGATGTTTCATAATACCAACTCAACAAACACCTTTATTTTTCCATCGACAGGCTTTGGACAATGTGATCTTTAAGGTGAAAGTAGAAAGGTCTCCCACATTGCAGCCCCAAGTTGTGCCCTGAGAGAGTGCATTTCTGGAGGCCAGGAAAGATCTGATCCTTGTAGTGGTTCCTCCCTCCCCTTGTGGAGAACTAACGGTTAGGAGAAGCATTCAGATAGGCATGCAAAATAGCTAAAGCTACAGTGTCTCTTCAGAGCTGAGTGTGCTTTCAGAAATCTAGTTAGCTATTTTGTCAAAAGGGGAAGTGGCTTATTCACTGCCTCCCTGTTAATGAGGGGCAGAGAACCCACATTTCTAGATTTGTGCATAACCTACTTTATGCAAGGGGTTAAACATGGGTAAGGAGAAGTTATCAGAAGCAAAACAAGAACTTACAGAGCCTGACATTGACTCCTGGAGCCAATCTGTGAAACGGCATATTAATATCTCACTTAAAGCTTCTGTAATGGATGATAAGGGCATAATGCATGTAGACAGCCTGCTCTTTATTGACATTCACCACATAAAATTTTCTGTGTCTTTTGTTGTATTTTAGTCAGCCTCTGGCACTCATTTTAGGTTTGGTGTCACTCAAGCACACTAAAAATTGCCGCAAATATTTGGAATATGAAACTTAGCTAACTCAAAGTGCAACATTAACATCCTCCTCTTTAAATGAATAATTTTTAAGTTATTTTTCTAGATTGTCTAGACCACTGGTCGGCAAACTGCGGCTCGAGAGCCACATGCAGCTCAAGAACCTCAGTTTGCCATTCTGTTGACTAATGAGTTTGCCGACCACTGCCTTAGGGAAAAACACTTAAAAAACATTTTAATAATGTACTAATGTCTTTAACCTGAAGTCAAAACTTCTGGGTAAGGGTAATGCCTTACAACAGTAGTCGGCAAACTCCTTAGTCAACAGAGCAGCAAACCTCAGCTCTTGAGCCCCAGTTTGCCGACCAGACTGGTGTCAAACAAAATTAGAAGAAATGTTCTCAGGCACTTTGTGACTCTTAATTGCTATTGGAAATAGCTGGGGCTTGTTTTGCACCTTTGAAGAAGACAAAAGCTCGTAATTTTGCAAGTGCATTGGCACGTAGCACGCATGAAAAAAATCCTGGCTGAGGGATAGGATACCTGGATTGAAACCTTTTCCTCCCTGAAAGTCTCTTGCTTTCATTTCCAAGTCCATTTGTAGAACATAAAGACCTTGCCAGCACTGGGAAGGGATGAGAAATGGGGTGGAGGTAGGAGGTGGGGAACACTGCTTTGTTGCTAGAAGGTGGGAAACAGTGGGAGTCAAGAGCTCTGCAGTCCTTGGGAGGCATGAACAGGCCCAGAGCCTCGCGGGGCTTTGGGACATTCCCATCGTTCCTCCATTGGTGGCTGAACTCTAACTCAGAGAAGCAGGAGTCATGGAGGCGGTGAGGTCATCAGCTAATGACCCAATGTGCCATCAGAAAGACCAAGTCTGTGGCCTGCTCTCCCCCATGTCCCCTCCCTCAATGAGCACACATATCCCCAAGTTGTAGCCTATCTTCTTATGACTTCCCCT
>PVJN01040386.1:0-19303 GCA_004026805.1 Lasiurus borealis | reverse complement strand
TCGCCCGCGCGCTGCACGAGCTGCGCCGCTTCCTGCCGCCGTCCGTGGCGCCCGCCGGCCAGAGCCTGACCAAGATCGAGACGCTGCGCCTGGCCATCCGCTACATCGGCCACCTGTCGGCCGTGCTGGGCCTCAGCGAGGACAGCCTGCGGCGCCGGCGCCCGCGGCCCCGCAGCAGCGACGCGGCGCCCCCTCGCCGCTGCCCGCTCTGCCCCGACGGCGGCCCCGCGCAGGCGCACGGCTCGGGCTGCGCCGCCCCCGCGGCCGGGTCCTGGGGGTCCCCGCCCGCCGGCCCTGGAGCCGCAGGGGGGCCCGCGCCAGGGCTCCGCGGGGAAGCAGCGGGCCCCGCGCCCCCGGTTAGTACCTCCTGCCCCGCCATCGTGTGGGCGCCGCCCGCGTCCGCGTGGGAGACGCGCAGCCTGGCGCCCCTCTGGCTCCCCGGAGCCGCGAAGCTGGGGCGCCGGTGCGCACGCGCGAGGGACGGCCCATCCGAGAGCGGCGCCCGGGCGCCGAGGTCACGCCGCCCCCTCTCCCCGCAGCTCCCCGGCCCCGCGCCGCCCCCGCCGGAGACCTGGACGCCCCTCTCGCCGCTGGAGTGGCCCCGGCCCGAGCGGGCGAAGTGACGGCGGCAGCTGGCGGCCGGTCTGCGAGCGCTGCGGCCTCTTCGCCCTTCGAGGGGCGCCCTGTGCGGACCCTCCCCCGGCGGGGGCGGCGGCGGGGCGGCCAGGAGGTGCTGCCCGCGGAGCCTGTCCCCGCCGCCCTCCCCAGCCCTGCGCGCTGGCCCCGCAGCGTGGACGCTTTGAGGCGGGCGGGAGGGTGTATTTATTTATTTGTGAATAAACTGCTGCTGTCAACTTTTTCTTTTGCGTGGACTTTTTTTTTTTTGCACAGAGGAGAGTTGGGTTTCTTGCAATCTTGAGCCCCCAGAGCACGAAGGCCCAGACCCCTTCTTCCTTGCCCCCAGCACCTCCTATTCAGACCGGTCAGCGCTTCATATGGGAAAGAGGCAGGAAATGGAGTCTGTCCACCTCGTCTTTGAACCTGGCGGGGGGCCGGGAACACCGAAGGGTCTCCCGAAAATCCATCCCCGCAGTGATACTGCCGCCTCTTATGCCTGATCACCCTTTGCAACCCTCCAGCGCGGGCAGGCGTTTGTCAGCTCCGTTCATTCTGGGGACTTCGGGGACACTGGCTCCAAGAGGCCGTTTCCCATGTCCCGAGCCCTTTATTTCCCTGGCTCTAGGACAGCGGTTCTCAACTGGTGGGTCGCGACCCCTTTGGGGGTCGAACAACCCTCTCACAGGGGTCGCCTAAGACCATCGGAAAATGCAGATATTTACATCACGATGCATCACGGTAGCAAAATTTCATGGTTGGGGGTCACCACCCCATGAGGATCTGTATGCAAGGGTCTCGGCCTTAGGAAGGTTGAGAACCACTGCCCTAGAGCATCCTGGCCTGGACTCTGATTTTCCCATCTTCCTTCACTCCCACGTGGTTTAGGGACATAAAATAACGGTGAGCCAGTCCTGAGTTTATGGAGCCTTAACCCCCACCCCCACCCCCCGCCCGAGACCTAGGTGAGGTGCCAGCCACCTAACTATCCACCTCCACCCACCTGACCTAGAACCAGGCCAGGCTGCCACCCGCTGTCTGCGTTGGCTGGGCTCAGATTGGGGGCGGGGGGTGGGGGGAAGGCTTCAGGCCAGGAGCCTGGCTTGGGCCCGGGGCTCTGGTGAGCAGCCAGCCCTGGCAGGTGAGGTGGACAAGGGACAAAGCGTCTGTCCACGGGTCCCCCGCCCTCTGTGGATACCTACTTCTCCCCTGCACCCCCTCAACCTTCTTTGAAACACAGGACTTGGTATTTGCCTTTTATAAGATCTTTAATGAGATGTAATTTGCATACCATATAAAGTTCACCCCTGAAAGTATATTCGAATGATTTTCATATATTCAGAGAGTTACACAGCCATCATCACCATATGTTTTTATTGATTAGAGAGAGGGAGAGAGACAGAAACATCAATGATGAGAGAGAATCATGGATCGGCTGCCTCCCGCATGCCCTCCCCACTGGGAATCAAGCCTGTGCAACCCTGGCATGTGCCCTTGACCGGAATCGAACCCGGGACCCTTCAGTCCGCAGGCTGACGCTCTATCCACTGAGCCATACCAGCTAGATCATGCTATCATCATTAATTTTAGAACATTTCATCACCCCCAGAAGGAAACTCTGAAACCTGTTTAATTTCATTAGCCAGTGCCACCCCAATAAATTCAATCAAAACAAAATCCTGTTTCCATTAGCCGTCACTCCCCACTATTCTGCTGCCCCCCAGCCCCAGCCCCAGCCCCAGCCCCAGCCCCAGCCCACTCCTCTCCTTTCTGTCTCCGGAGCTGCCTGTTTGGAACATTTCATCTGGATGGGCCATAGGATAGATGACCTTCTCTGTCCGGCTTTTTCCACTTGGCGCGCGGTTTTCAAGGTCCCCGTGTTTTCTGTGTCTCTGTCCTGAGGTTTATTTCGTTGCCCGTTGTACTCACAGAGCACCGTGTATTTACCTGATGGTGTCCCTGGGTTTGTCTGGCTCCTGCTCCTGCCAGGGGGGCAGTAATTCACAGTGGGGCGGGGGTCACTGCCCTGCATTTCAGGGGCACCCTGCCACGTTTGTCTTCAGAGCGCGGGATCCCAAAGCAGAGGCCCTGCAGTGGGGGTGAGACCCACTTTCCCTCACCTCCACCCCAACGTCACTCTCCCCTCCCAGGACCCTCAGCTGGGCAGACGGACATTTTCTCCAGGATTCCCCCCTCCTCCCCCCGTTTGGAAATCTATTTGCATGGCAAAGGCCCCGCAGCGCGGGAGCGGGAATTAAAGTTATTAGCGAGTCTTTCACAGATAAGTGGGCTTGTCGGCCGCCCCTCCCTGCGAGGGCCTCGGCTGCCTCCGCTGGGGCCTCCCGCCGTTCGTTAGCGCCTGAGTGCGTGTTCATTAGCAGGGCTCTGCTAATTAGACGGAGGCAGGAGATGAGACCTCACCTCCCACCGCCTGGCGACCCACCCCTTCCTGGGCCAGCCGCACCAAACTGGCGGGGCCCTGATGCCAGTCAGAAAGGCAGGACGGTCGCCAGCGCCCAGGAAGGTGAGCCGTGTGGCATGTTCTCATCCCTCAGCTCCTCTGTGAGGTGAGCCCTAGCTGGAGGGCCCCTTAAGGGTGGCAAAGTGCAGTAAGGAAGCCCTAGCCAGGCCCCAGCTGGTTTAGCTCATTGGATGGAGCGTTAGTCTGGGAACTGAAAGGTCCTGGGTTCAATTCCGATCAAGGGCATGTACCTTGGTTGTGGGCACATCCCCAGTCGGGGGTGTGCAGGAGGCAGCTGATTGATGCTTCTCTCCAATCGATATTTCTAACTCTCATCCCTCTCCCTTCCTCTCTGTAAAAAAAATTAATAAAAATGTATTAAAAAGAAAGCCCTAGCCAGTTTGGCTCAGTGGAGAGAGTGTCGGCCTGCAGACTGAAGGATCCCGGGTTCGATTTTGATCAAGGGCACCTGCTGGGGTTGCAGACTCGATCCCCAGAGGGGGTGGTCAGGAGGCAACAATCAGTGATTCTCATCATGGATTTCTCCCTCCCTCTCCCTCCCTTCCTCTCTGAAGTCAGTAAAATATATACATATATATTTAAAGTGCAGTGGAGAGGAGGCTGGCACTGTGTTCGTACAGACGTTAAGTGGTGGCCTTGGGATGGGGCCCCCGTGTGACTCCAGAGCCTGTGCTCACCCACAGGTGCGCTGCCTCTGTGACAGCTGGACACCAGCTGGCTGGCGGCTCACCGCCCCTCACCTGGGCCTCGGGCAGGGTGCCCTGGTCTGGATGGAGAGAGAGCGCGACAGCAGCCGCTCGGGGCGCGCGCAGCCAGGCTGCTGACTCTGGTCACCTCGTCACAGCGCGTGCGCAGCCTGACAGGTCGGAACTCACCCGATGGAGAAGCCAGGTGCTGTGCGTGGGACAGGAACGCCACCACCTAATCTCAAGTCATTTTAGCCTCAGAGCCGGGGAACAGGTGACCTGTGCTGCTCACAGACCAGGAGGAGGAAGGTTACGGAATTTTTTAAAATATATTTTACTGATTTTTTACAGAGAAGAAGAGATAGAAAGTCAGAAACATCAATGAGAGAGAGACATCGATCAGCTGCCTCCTGCACACCCCACAGTGGAGATGTGCCCGCAACCAAGGTACATGCCCCCAACCTGGGTCCTTTCAGTCCGCAAGTCGACGCTCTATTTACTGAGCCAAACCGGTCTCGGCAGGTTACGGAATTTTTCACCAAACCAGGACATGGCGTTTGGGGTGGGGAGGAGGATGGGTGCCAGGTGACGAATCTGGTCTTTGGCACAGATCTGGCAGGCAAGTGTGCATGTGCGTGTGCATGTGTGTTTGTGTGTGTATGTGTATGTGTATGCGTGCACACACATGTCCACGCACGCACCTTAGGTGTAAAAGAAAGCTCCGAGTGCACATGGGCAGGAAACGTGCTTCTGTGTGTGACCCCATGTTTCGCTGGGACAGCTGTGCCGCATAGATGCTGCTGCTGGATGAGCCAGTGTTGCTGTTTTTTAAAATATGTTTTTAATGATTTCAGAGAGGAAGGGAGAGGGAGAGAGAAACATCAGTGGTGAGAAAGAATCACCGATCGGCTTCCACATATACATATACACATACACATGCACATGCACATACACATACACATACACATACATATGCCATCCTGCTTGCTATAGCCGCGTTTGCTTCGTGGATAGTCAGGTTCAATTCTCGTCAAGGAAACATGCCCAGGTTTTGGGTTCAATCTCAGTAGGGGGCATGCAGGAGGCAGCCGATCGAGGATTCTCTCTCATCATTGGTGTTTCTATTCCTCCCTTCCTCTCTGAAATCAATAAAAATATATATTTTTAAAAAACAAGCAACCTGCTTGCAGCTGCGGGCAGATTATCATGGGGACTGGGACTCCTGAACCCCTGCAGTTCTCAAAGGCACCACACGGTGTCCTCAGAGAGGCGGGCGTAGCCCTTGAGCGGGGCACCCTGCGTCGGGGAAGGCCAGTTTCTTAGAGAAGAGAAAGGTGCCCCTTTGTCCCTCTCCTGTGCCTCCCGGGCCCTGGGCCAGCAGGCAAGGGGCAGCAGCATGGCACGGCTCCTGCCTGCCGCCTCGCCTGCCACCTCTGCCTCACACGCCTGTGTGACCTCAGACCTCCCCAAGGTGGTTGCATGACGTTGAGGCAGCACCTGGGGAGAGGAGCGGCGCAGGGAACGGCCACCCAGCAGCCGGGGCGGGCGGGTCTTGCTCAGTCAGCACAGCGCTGTCCTGGGCCCGTCGGGCCGGGCTCCTCAAAGGCCTGGGCCGGCTTGGTGGGACTGGGTGGAGCAAAGGGCTACCCCAACCACTCTGCAGCTGGAAGCACTATCGCCGTTTATTTGGGTGACAGCTGGCTGCCTGCGGGCTCTGACAATCGGCCTAGTGATTGGAACCCCAAAGCAGTCCTGCTCCCCGCCGGCTCTGCGGGGCTCAGACCCCAAGTGCAGGCCCCTCGGACCCACGGAGCCGCAGCCCTTTGTCGCCGCCGCCGCCGCCGCCGCCGCCGGTCTCTTCACCTCGGGGCCTCCCGGGCGCAGCCAGCCCGCCTGCTGCCCACAGCTCCCCCAGCCCGCGGGGCCGTCACTTCCTGAGGTTCTCTCTCTGGAGAAGCAGCGAGTACCTCCGCAGCCGGGTCCAGTGCTCCTGCTCCTTCACCTTGTTCTCCAGCTTCTGAAACCTGGGGCAGGAGAAGGGCGAGCTTGGTGCCGCGTCCCGGCCGGCCCGGTCCCCAGGGCGAACGCTCCGAAGACACACGCTGCTTCGTCTCTGTGCCCAAGGACTCGGCCGGGGGCACAGTGGGCACCTGAAACTCCTTTTAAAAACATTTGTATTTTCTTACTGATTTCAGAGAGGAAGGGGGAGAGAGAAACACAGTGATGAGAGAGAAGCGTTGATCTGCTGCCTCCTGCGCGCCCCACACTGGGGATCGAGCCTGCAACCCGGGCACGTGTCCTGACCGGGAATCAAACTGAGACCTCCTGGGTCATAGGTCAATGCTCAACCCCTGAGCCACACCGACGGGGCCACCCGACACGCCTTTGGGGGAGTGCGGGTGACGTTGCAAAGCGTGAGGTGGGAGCGACGGCGGCACAGCGACCCCAGGAACTGAGGTCGGTGAGCACGGACCCGCGAGGCACACACCGGCACGCCAACACGCTGTTTCACAAGCCTCCCTGGAGCTCCCGCCAGCGGCAGGCACCGGTGCCAGTGTCGGGCAGGCCAGAGTGGCCACACAGCAGGCCCCTGTCCCCAGGGAGGGGGTGACCGAGCGAGAGAGCACTGTGGCAGGAGGCACCCGCGACAGAAGGAAGGGGCCACCGCCGGGGGCTCTCGGGAGAGGACGAGTGAGAGCAGGGTTTTCAGAAGGTACGGGTGGGCTGGGTTTTGTTCGGTTTTGGTTTTTTTTTAGTTTTTTAAAATGGATATTGATCTCAGAGAGGAAGGGAGAGGGTGAGAGAAACATCAATGATGAGAGAGAATTATTGATCAGCTGCCTCCTGCACGCCTCACACTGGGGATCAAGGCCACAACCTGGGCCTGGGCCCTGACCAGGCATCGAACGTGGGACCTTTCAGCCCACAGGCCCAGGCCCTGTCCCCCGAACAGACCAGCTCGGGCTTTAGTGTCTTGTTTGGTTTTGATAACAAATGAGTGCGTGTCCGTGTTCATTTCCAGCGCCCAGATCGCCCGCAGGCCCGTGCAAAGCCTCTGACTTCCAGGAGCTTGCCTGGCTGCATGTTTGGCGGGCGGGGGGCGGGGGGCTGTGTGTCTATAGGTAACTTCCCAGGGAGTCACCCCTTTGTTTCTCAAGGAAGACAAAGGAAAGTTAGGCTGGGCCCCCCCTTTCCTCCCCAAGGATTGTAACCAAGGGGGTCTGCACACCATCCCTTCCCCTCCTCCTCCGGCCTCAAGGGATATGTCCCCCGTGTCCACACAGGGCCTGCCCACTCCCTCACCAAGGGAGCCTTGTGCCCTGGGGCTCTGGCTGCTGGGTCACCCAGAAGCCCACTTAAGGCAGAAAGAGGGGGGCGTGGAACTGGGACCGGCTTGGCCTGCATTCTTTCTCCCACGGGGATTAAAAGGAGAGGGACAGACTGTTTCTGTCTGCTTCCTGGTGTCCCGAAATTTCTGTGGTCAAATGTTTGGCCCAGTCAGAGATGGCAGACAGGGAGGGGCACCAGCTGGAAATGGCGCCTCTGAGGCCCCGCCGGATGGGGCAGAGGCCAGGCCAGGGGTGGGGTGGGGGCGGGTTGGCACCCTTGGCAGCACCGGCCCCTTTCAGAGCCCCGAGGGGGCTTCGTTTCACACTGCTGCTTGTGAAAGCCCCAGCGGGTGTTGTAAAAGCGATCTGGACGGACTATTACAGGCCCCACACTCTGCCTCTGTTGCCTCACAAACCCATTGCCTTCAAGTTTCACCTAGTTTTAGGGCCAATGGAAACTTCCAGACACCAGCTATAAATAGAAAGAATAAGATGGGGTTAAATAGATGTGCATGGATATGTATGATAAGCAAGAGTAGCATGTCAACGACAGACCCCGGTTGTGAGTATGTGGGTGTTCGCGGAAATTGTTTTCAAAGCTGCTGTGTGTTTGAAAATTGTCGTGATGAAATGGGGTGGGAACCCTGACCAGTTTGGCTCAGTGGGTAGAGCCTCGGCCTTCAGACTGAGGAGTCCCAGGTTCGGTTCCGGTCAAGGGCATGTGCCTTAGTTTCGGGCACAACCCCAGTAGGGGGCGTGCAGGAGGCAGCTGATGGATGTTTCTCTCTCATCGATGTTTCTAGCTCTCTAGCCCTCTCTCTGCCTCTCTGTAATATAATCAATAAAATATATGTTTTTTAAAATGGGGTGGGAAAGCCCCAAATACCTAACTCAGAGCAAAGAGAACAGGAAAGCCTTCTTTACATCATAGTACCCCCCCACTTTGTCTAAAATGGGTGTGACCGGACACCATCATTAAGTCTGAGCAAAGGCTCCTTCCAGCAGGGTTGCCACAGCCACACAGTGCACCCCGCCCCGCTCCTGCTGGGTCCCTGCACCGGGGAGCACCCCCTAAGTTCCCACTGCTCCGTTAGCCCCAAGCCGTGCCCCTGGCCCCCAGGGCCCCGCTGACCTGGCCCTTTCAATCGGGGAAAGGCCAGCGGTCGCTTGCTTCACTGTCCTCCTTGCCCAAGACCTTTTGGCCATATTCCTCTCCCGATGAATCCCATGCTTCCCTCCAGGAGAGACTGAAAGCCATCTATGCCACCCACCACAGCGGCAGTCAGGGAGGAGGCGCTGCGGCGCCCCCTGGTGGTGACGCGTAGAGTTCCCCCTGGCATGAGCTTGGGTTAAGGCAGAGAACCATCATCACCAATGGCTTGAATCTACCACTTGCTCTGAGCAACCACCCTGTGCCTGGCACTCTGCATGTATATTGTTTAAACGGCTTACTTTATTTATTATTACTTTTTAAATATGTTTTATGATTTTTTTTACAGAGAGGAAGGGAGAGGGATAGAGAGTTAAAAACATCGATGGGAGAGAAACACTGTTCAGCTGCCTCCTGCACACTTCCTACTGGGGATCGAGCTCACAACCCAGGTATGTGGCCTTGCCCAGAATCGAACCCGGGACCCTTCAGTCCACAGGCCAACGCTCTATCCACTGAGCCAAACCAGCCAGGGCGCCCCCTGCATGTATAAAGCCTGAAGCTCAGCATCATCGAAACGTCCAGAACACAGCCTAACATCGCAGGTGCTCAGGAACCATTTTTTTGAGTGAATGAGGGGACAGAGGCGCTGTGAGGTGGAGGGACCCACCCAGGCCTCACTGTTAGTAAGGGGTGGAGTCAGGTTCAAACTGAGTCTCAGCCAACCTTCTTCACCCTTTGAGGAAACAGCAAGTAGGAAAAGGGACAAACGGACGCTGGGGACAGGAGGGCCACAGGCTCTCGGGCTCAGGCGGCAGGAGGACCTCGCGTGCCTGGAAGGGAGGGGACCTGCCCACGTCCCCAACGTGCCATGGCTGAGCTGGGCCGAGAACCCCGGGCTCCAGCGATGACCCTTCCTCCAAAAATGTACCATCAGTCCCGGCAAGAAATTGCGACAAGCACGCGCAGGCCCCGGCAGTCCGTGTGGGGGTGAGAGAGACACCTGCTTCCCGGGGGCCAGGCCCTCACTGAGCTTTCACGGCAGACAGGGACCGGCAGGACTGGGGGTGGGGCCGGGTGGGCGGAGGCCGGAGGCCTGATGCCCGCACATCAGGTGGTGGTGAAGGACAGGGGTCTCGGGCCGCGGGCTGGATTGGTCCGCAGGCCCTCATGCAGCCCTGCTGGCGTCTAATAACC
Source organism: Lasiurus borealis (assembly GCA_004026805.1). Classification (NCBI taxonomy): domain Eukaryota; kingdom Metazoa; phylum Chordata; class Mammalia; order Chiroptera; family Vespertilionidae; genus Lasiurus; species Lasiurus borealis. The sequence continues at coordinate 9,844 of PVJN01040386.1, read as the reverse complement.
CAGATACGCCTTCAAAGGTTAGGGAAGCAAAAGGAGCCCAGCCAGCGGGGTGCAGTGGCTGCGCATCGACCTATGAACCAGGAGGTCACGGCTCCATTCCCGGTCGGGGCACAGGCCTGGGTTGCAGGTTTGGCCCCCACTAGGGGGCGTGCGGGAAGCAGACAACCAATTATTCTTTTTCATCACTGATGTTTCTCTCTCTCTCCTGCTCCCTTCCTCTCTGAACTCAATAAAAATATATTTGAGGGAGCGAGCGAGAGAGAGCGCAAAAGGAAAACCTGTCTTAACAGGAAGAACGCACCAACCGGGGGCCGTCCTTCCCATCAGCCTGAGCCCATCCCCCTCCTCTACCAATGGGAGCGGGAATGGGAGTGCGACCCCCTGTTCCGGCCGGGCTGGCCCGGGCAGGGGTGGAGACCGGACCCACCTCTTCTGGAGGACGCTCTCGCACCTCCTCTCCAGGGGCAAGGCCTGGGGGAAGCCCTCGGCGGTCAGGTCCGCTTGGGGAATGACGCAGCTCTTGGAGACGTTCTCCAGGAGGGAGCAGGAGTCGAAGTGGAAGTAGAAGACAGAGCTCGGGGTGTCACTGTCCCCATCCGGATGGTCTCCTGAGGGGAGACCAGGGTGTTTGTGTCCGCGTCCCTTTCTCGGTGTTGTGGGGCCCAGGTGGGCCGGTCACCGGGCGGAGCCGGAGGAACGGGGGTCCAGAGAGGCCTGTCTGGTGAGACTCGGGGGCTGAGACGGGCGGGAGGGGGGGCAGGTACAAAGAGTGGGGAGCAGCCCAGCTGGCGTGGCTCAGTGGTTGAGCATTGACTTATGAACCAGGAGGTCATGGTTCGATTCCCAGCCAGGGCACATGCCTGGGTTGCAGGCTCGATCCCCAGCAGGAGGCGTGCAGGAGGCAGCCGATGGAGGATTTTTCTCTCCTCATTGATGTCTCTCTCTCTCTCTCTCTCTCCCTCTCCCTTCCTCTCTAAAATCAATAAAATTATATATTTAAAAAGAGTGGGGGAGCAGATTGGATGGGGTTGCCTTGGGCTTCGGGAAGGGACTGAGGAAGTCAGGGAAGCGGTCAGCAGGCCCCAGGCGCCCTCGCCCCCCCTCTCTACCTCGGAGCAGGAAAAACGGGTGGTGCATGGACACGGCAAACACCGGCTTCCAGGGCACCGCCAGGCGGTAAGGCTCGGGGGGCGCAAAGGCACAGACCACGTGGAGCCGGGCCACGTCCAGCAGGTGCACGGAGCTGTTCCTGGAGAAGGTCAGCACCTGGGGCGGCGGGCGGGCACGGGTTCTCCATGGGGCCCTCGCCCACGTGGGGCGCGGGGAGCAGGGCAGGGCACGGGACAGCAGAGCCGATGTGCTCCGGGCAGCGGCCGTTCCCACGTCCCAGAGCAGCTGCCTGGTGACTGGTCTCCGTCCCCCCTGAGCGTGACCGCGGTCCCGGAGGGCAAACAGAGAGGAGGCGTGGCAGTCCCTGGAGAGCGCGAGGGGCAGAGGGACCTACCATGCCGGGCAGGGTCGGGACGGGGGCCACGGCGGAGAGAGCCTCCTCCGGGTGCTTGACAGGCCTGCGGGCACAGGGCGGACAGACACTCGCCCTCTCCTCTCCCAGGCGCGCCCCGAGTGAACTTGTATCTGAGCGTCGGGAGGGATGCCGGGGACGTCCTAGCAGCGGGAACCGGGAGCAGAGGGCGCGTGAGAGGACGTGTGCCCATGAGCCCTGCAGCCGGGCCCCCGGGCTCGCTCACGGACAAGGGGGCAGAGCAAGTCCCGGAACAGAGTGAGGGGGAGGATGCGCGGGCTGCGGCGCCGTTCACGTCCCTCCACAGGCCCAGCTACCGGCTGTGTGCGCCGCGCCCAGGGCTGCGGTTAACTCTTAAAGGAAAGCACCGGGATGAAGTGAGGAAAAGGATGTGGTGGACTGAAAAAAAATGGCCGGAATGTTTGACACCAGCTCCCAGCACAAGGTGGACGGCCTCGCCCCCGCAGCTGCGGGGCTCAGTGATGAGCACTGACCTCTGAGCCAGGAGGTCCGAGTTGTGGGCTCGATCCCCACTGGGGGGCGAGCAAGAGGCAGCCAGTGGGTGATTCTTCCTCACATGGGTGCTTCTCTCTCCCTCCCTCTCCCTTCCTCTCTGAAATCAATGAAAATATATTTTAAAAAATGAGAGAGAGGGCTCCAGGGGAGGGGGGGAACGGTTACAGGTTATTTGGCAGAAATGACCCTCTTCTTGGCCACGTGGGAGGGGAACGGGGTTGTCGGGGCCAGCATCCCTTTTGTTGGGACCATGTCGCACCCTCCCCGCCTCCCTCCCGCCCCCCCCCCGCCCATACGGAAGAGGTGATGGTGAGAGCTCATCGGGAGAGGGGTGACTGGGGCAAGTGGGCTCCGGCCTGGGAGGTGGTCGTGTTTGCTACCACCCCTGGCCGACCATTTGCCGCCTTCCCTCCGAGCCGCCCACCTCTCCATGAGCACGCTGACGCTGGGGCCCTGGGGCCCCGTGGCCGTCACCAGGTGGAGGGACGTGTCCATGCACAGCACCACACAGCTCATCTGGGACTTCACCGGGCCCTCGGGGTACACGTTCCGCCCTTCGTGGACTAGGAAGTGCTTCAGGAAGTGAATGCTCTGGCAGGAGCACCCCTCAGGAAGAGCGATGACCCCAAGAGGCAGTCCTGGAGAGAGAAGCCAGGCAAGCGGGTCGGAAAGCAGACAACAGGCCCAGCCGGCGAGGCTCAGTGGTTGAGCGTCGACCTAGGAACCAGGAGGGCACAGGCCCGGGCTGTGGGCTCGATCCCTAATGTGGGGTGTGCGGGAGCAGCCGATCAGTGATTCTCTCTGATCATGGATGTCTCTCTCTCTCCCTTCCTCTCTGAAATCAATACAAATATATTTTTAAAATGGAGACAAAGGGATGCAGCCCGGGTGCGGGACTGCAGCCAGCAAGGACCTGAGGGACATGATGACAAAAATCTCGCAGTGAGCGCCCCCGTCAGGGGGCCCCGCTAAGTGCCCCTGAGGAGAGGACGTATCCGTATCCAGGAAGACGGACACAGGCTGTTGGAAGGGACTGGGAAACCGTGATCCTTCTGCCACCACAGCAGCTGCTGGTCTCACACTGATCGCTGTCCATCCAGGTCTCTCACTTCAGCGGCAAGGAGGTGCCCGTCGGGCGGACTCCGGGGACCTGGCACAGGGCCGGGCGCAGAGCGGGCTCTCGGATACCGACCACATGGGGTAGGGGGAGTCTGCACGCTGTGTTCCGAATGTTATCCGCGGGGCGTTGAGGAACAGCAGGCATTCAGAGCTCCCGGTCTCGGGCCCCAGAGGTACCCCGGGTGCGGGCAGGGGTGGGGCTCACCTTCCGCCAGGTCCCACAGCGTGAGCACGCCGTCCTCGCAGGCCAGCACCAGGTACGAGCCGCAGTCGCTGAGCTGAGATGCAGCAATGGGCGCGGCGCAGGGCCACACGCCCTCGGGGTCTAGCGGGAGGGGCGCCTCAGCGGCTGCCTCCGGGCCCTGCCCGCCCTCCCCTCCACCCGAGGCCGGAGACAGACCGCCGGCCCGCGTGTGGATCCACCTCTCCCGCCCGCAGCGCTGGCTCCTGGCTCAGGATGACCGACACTCGCCCGCTGATTTAGCCGCAGCTCACGGTCAGTGAGCGCAGGCCCTGTGCGTGGGACGCTTTCCCGCATCGCTCCTCGGGATCCCCCCGGGGTCTTAGGAGGTGGGTGGGCCCTGCCAGCTCCCATTTTGCAGGCGAGGAGCCGGGGCACAGAAGTGGCTGGTTCCCCAGGTCACCTCGCGGTCAGCACGGAGGCCCAGGGTAGAAGCCAGGCCCTTTGTGAATGCTGAAAGGTACCTGGGAAGTTCAACTCTAAAGTGCCACCTACGTGTCCCGCTCAAGGAAGTGCAGTACCACAGGGTGTCTTACTGGTGGAACCGTCCGTAAATGGTGCAAAAACAACAAAGGTATTTCCTAAGGGCCTGTCAGTGGCAGAGCTTTCACACACAAACCCGGGCTGTGCCATTCGGCCAATGTGGGCAGCAGGCAGTGTAATCAACCAGCTCTGAGTTCCCATGAGAAGTGGGGAGATTGGGGCGGCAGGTGATTGGCCTGAGGCTACACAGTTTGCAGGCACCTGGGCGGGGACTGGCTCTGGCCCTCTGAGGCCAAGGCCACCTTCTTCCGACCTTCGCTGCCCGGGGGCCCCTGGGGACCTGTCTGGGCTTTGGCCCTGTGGACCCGTTGTCTTTAAGAAGCGAGACAGGCCCGGCCGGTGTGGCTCAGTGGTTGAGCATCGACCTATGAACCAGGAGGTCATGGTTCCATTACCAGTCAGGGCACATGCCCAGGTTATGGCCTCGATCCCCAGTGTGGGGTGTGCAGGAGGCAGCCGATCCATGATTCTCTCATCACTAATGTTTCTCTCTCTCCTCCCTTCCTCTCTGAAATCAATAAAAAAAAAAAATTTTTTTAAAGAAGCAGGACAGTTCAGAGACAGAGCCTCAGGCCACACCACGCCCAGTGCCCCCATTCTGCCCACTCAGCTCTAGTCCCTGAAGCCACACTATGTGCCAGCCATGTGCTCTCAGCTAAGCGGGAGCAGGACATGTTCCCAGGGCCCCGAGCTCGGGCAGCCAAGTACCAACTTTGTCCTTCAGGGTGCGGTTGAGTGAATAGAGGAAGAAGTTGTGCCGTCCCGTCCAGTGAACGCCAAGGACGCTGGCTACCCCTGGGAAAGGAGAGGAGGGGGGTCAGTAAGGAGCCGGGGTGGCCTTCGGTGCGTGTGGATGGCCTCTGCCCAAGAGGAAGTCGGTTTGAAATAAAAAATGGTTTGTTCTGCCAGGCTGGCGTGGCTCAGTGGTTGAGCGTCAACCTAGGAACCAGGAGGTCAGGGTTTGATTCCCGGTCAGGGCACAGGCCCAGGTTTCGGGCTCATCCCCAGTGTGGGGTCTGCAGGCGGCAGCCGATCACTGATGTTTCTCTCTCTCCCCCTCTCCCTTCCTCTCTGAAACCAATAAACCATTTTTTTAAAGAGGTTTGTTTCCATGGGCCGCACCCACCACAGGGCGAGCGTCCCGGAGAGCAGGGGCTGGGCACTCGGGAGGGCTGCTCCTAGAGCGGCTCACCCGCCGGGGAGGACTGCCCTCGGCTGCTGCACAGCTTCTAGGTCATTCGTGTCCACCCGGCTGTCAGGGTTGTACTTATATTTCTAAAAATATATTTTTATTGATTTCAGAGAGGGAGAGAGAGAAACATCAATGAAGAGAGAGAATCAGTGATCGGCTGCCTCCAGTACGCCCTCCACTCAGGATGGAGCCTGCGACCGGGCCTGTGCCCTGCCCAGGAATGGAACTGAGACCTCCTGGTTCCTAAGTCGACGCTCAGCCACCGAGCCCCGCGGGCTGGGCTGGCTGTCAGTTTTAAATAACATCCTGTGCCAAGTGGCTTCATATCCAGGACAGCCTGGCACCCTCCCCTGAGCAGCTCACTCCGGAAGGCAGTGCCAGCCCATGTTCAGGGCCTCTGGGCCACAGCCGGCCAGGAGCAGAGCAGCCACAGCTGGCACCCGCTTCCTCCTGGTCCCCTCCCCCACACAGGGTGTGCTGTGGGGACCCCTATGGGGGGCTTGCTGAGGCATTGCCCCCGGGTGACTGGCCCAGGACAGCCACTCCTTCATGGTCACGTACCTGGAGGGCTCTTGGCCTCTGTTGGCAACACAGTTAGGCAGCTAGGAAAAAGGAAGTAGAACGTGGCCATACTGGAGAGAGGGAGAGAGGGAAAGAGAGAGGGAGGAAGAGAGGTAGAGAGAGAGACTCGTCAGAGCCATGGCCGACTCCCTGGCAAGGAGCAAGGCTGGCAGTCTCAGTACCAGGACTAGAAATGGGGTCCAGGGCCCCGAGGCACCTGGCATTATGTGTGCAGGTCCTGGTGGTGCAGACCTTGGGAGTTGGTGAGGGCGGGGGGGGGGCGGGGGGGACGAGGGGGCTGCGGGAGCCTCTCCCAGGTGAGAACAGCGCCTCTCTGACCCTGGAAGACCCTTCAGGATGGGCTTGGGCCCTGTGCACGAATGCTCGCTCATCGTGGGGGAGACCACCAGTGCTGTGCTGGAAAAGTGGCTGGTTTTGTTTTTGTTTTTGTTTTTAACAGAAGCCCCATTCCTGGTTGATAGGGCCTCGGCTTTCTGCGGTGGGAACAGTCTCAGGCCGGACAGGACCAGCGGTTTAAAGCTGGCCTGCAGGTTCCAGGCAGCACTCCCCTGGACCTCACTCATTCCAACCCAGGTGCAGCTGGGTGCCATTGGGGCTTAGCGCTGGGGCTGTGTCCTGACGGAGTAAATTCAGGGCCCAATGAGGGCAAGATGAGAGTGTTCATGCCTGGCCGGCCGGTCCAGTGGGTGAGCATCCATCTCTGAACCAGGAGGTCATGGTTCAATTCCCAGTCAGAGCACATGCCCGAGCTGTGGGCTCCATCCCCAGTAAGGGGCACACAGGAGGCAGGCGATCAAATGATTCTTTGTCATCCTTGATGTTTTTTATCTCTTTGTTCCTCTCCCTTTCTCTCTGAAATCAATTAAAATATCCTATCTAATAAAAGAGTAATATGCAAATTGGCCATACCTCCTTTACACCCACCAGACAATCAGGAGTCAGTATGCAAATTAAACCCAACCAAACTGGCTGGGGGTCACAGAGCTGGAGAGCGCAGGAGGCTTGAGTTGCTGGTGATGGAGGAAGCCAAGCTTTCCTGCCACTCTGGCTGGCCCAGGCCTACACTCAAGGCTACAAAGTTTCAATTATAGAAGATTAATAAATTCCAACAAAAATAACGGCAGCCACAGAGCTGGAAAGAGCAGGAGGCTTGAGTTGCCCCCGATGGTGGAGAAAGCCAACCTCCCACAGCCCTGGTCTGCCTTGGCCTCCACTACAAAGTTTCAATTATAGAAGACTAGTGGCCCAGTGCGTGAAATTCATGCACGTTAAAAGTGGATTAATTAGAGAAAATAATTTAATCTTGCTATTTGCCCTTTCTCCATAATAGAAGTGTCAGAGATGAAAGAAAATTAGTAAAATGTATATGAAAACCTTCCTCCTGTCAGAGTTTGGGGCTCACTATGGGACCCAGAGTCAAGTCCCTGCCCACCCACATGCACCTCAAAATCGTGTGAGACTCAGACTCAGCTGGCCCTTCTCCATTGGGCTAGATCCAGACCCTGCCAGTCCCATCCTTGTCAAGCCCTGCTGGGCAGGGGCATGGCCTCTGGTCTCCTGGCCTGGCACCAGGACGGGGGTGTGTTGCCTGAGGTCCCCCAGCCTAGACCAGGGCAGGGGGCATGCCTTGAGGTCCTTTGTCAAGCCCCATCAGGTGGGGGAATGGCCTGAGATTCCCCCGTCAAGCCTCACTAGGTGGGGGGCACGGCCTGAGGTCCCATGTCAAACCCAGCCAGGCAGGGGGGTGCAGTCTCAGGTCCTCTGGCCCGGTGCTAGCGTGGGAGTCATGGCCTGAAGTCCTCTGTCAAGCCCCCCCGGTGGGGGGCACGGCCTGAGGTTCCCTGGCCTGGTGCTGGGATGAACAGGCTGAGGTCCCTTAGTCCAGTACTAGGACAGGAAGCTCACCTTGAGGTCCCCTGTCAAGCCCCACGGGGACAGGGGAGGGTGTAGTCTCAGGTCCTGCTGATTGCTGGCTAAGGCTATTTATGGGAACTTGGACTCAGCTGTGGATGCAGCCATCTTTGTGACAGAGTGATGGTCAATTAGCATATTCCCTCTTTATTAGATAGGATAAATAAATGCTAACAAAAATGGATGCAGCCACAGAGTGAGCAGGAGGCTTTTCTCTGTTCCAGGCTACAAAGTTTCAATTATAGAAGATAAATAAACACCAGATACCAGGGTCTTCGCTTGGGTCACTGAGGGACATGGCCGGCCTGTAAACCACTACAGGCCCCTCGCTCAGGCCACCCCACGCCCCTTCAAAAAACCCCACCCTGATTTGGAACACCCTTCAGGGCAAACCAGTTGGCCCCCACCCATGCACCAAGCCTCTATCCTATCTAATAAAAGAGTAATATGCAAAGTGACCATCACTCCAACTCTTAAGATGACTGCCCCCATGTGGACACAAGATGGCCACCACAAGATGGCCAGCAGAGAAGGACAGTTGGCAGAGACCAGGCCTGTGAGAGAGAGCATTTGGGGGTGATCAAGCCTGCAGGGGAGGGCAGTTAGGGGTGACCAGGCCTACAGGGGAAGGCAGGTAGGGGTGACCAGGCAGGGTAGGGCAGTTAGAGGCAAATAGGCTGGCAGGGTAGCAGTTAGGGGGTGATCAGGCTGGCAGGCAGAAGCAGTTAGGGGCAATCAGGAAGGCAGGCAGATGAGCAGTTGGGAGCCAGCAGTCCTAGATTATGAGAGGGATGCCCAACTGCCCCTTTAGGCCCGATCCATGTAGGATTGGGCCTAAATGGGCAGTCGGACAACCTTCAAGGGGTCCCAGATTGGAGAGGGAGCAGGCTGAGCTAAAGGACACCCCCCGTCCCATAAACAAATTTTGTGCACCGGGCCTCTAGTGTGTGTGTGTGTGTGTGTGTGTGTGTATGTGTGTGTGTGTTTTTATATGTATATATATATATATATATATATGTTTTTTAAGAAGATGATAGCATTCACTTTCCTGGGAAGCGAGAATGTTCCTGCCAGTTCCAGAAACCAGGACAGCAGACACTTCAAAGACAGGGGCTCTGCTTTTACCATCAGAACATGGGGTGGTGGGGACCGCCTGCTGACCGGGTTCAGGAAGTGGTGGCCTTCACAGTGACTCTTTACCACACCGCAGGTAGGAAGACCCGCTGGAAACGAGACAGATGTTCCCTGGCCCAGCACCAGAAGTCCTATGCCTAGGATCCTCCGTGTTGTCTAGATAACTAGGACAAAACCCTAAGAGCTGGTATCACACCTAATGTGGGGTAATGAGCTGCTTGTCATCTCCATAGCTGTCTATTCCTTTTTTTCTTTTTAAATATATTTTATTTATTTTTTAATATGTTTTATTGATTTTTTACAGAGAGGAAGGGAGAGGGAGAGAAAGTTAGAAACACTGATGAGAGAGAAACATCGATTAGCTGCCTCCTGCACGCCCCCTACTGGGGATGTGCCCAAAACCAAGGTACATGTCCTTGACCAGAATTGAACCTGGGACCTTTCAGTTTGCAGGCCAACGCTCTATCCACTGAGCCAAACCGGTTTTGGTTGTCTATTCCTTTTTGAAATCCATGTTCTCAGCCTTTGTCCTGTTTAAACAATCTCAAAAACATATGACTTCTCACCCAGCCAGCATGGCTCAGTGGTTGAACATCAACCTATGAACCAGGAGGTCATGGTTTGATTCCCAATCAAGGCACATGCCTGGGTTATGGGTTCGATCCCCAGTAGGGGGCGTGCAGGAGACAGCTGATCAATGAATGATTCTCATCATTGATGTTTCTATCTCTCTCCTGCTCCCACTCTCTCTGAAATCAATTATATATATATATTAAAAAAAAAAAAAAAAGACGTGACTTCTCCAAAGATCTGCTGGAACTCTCAGATCAGACCGGAACTTTTAGGCCCCGGACTGACTCAGGTTCTTGGGGAGAACCCCTGGGGTCCGGGGCGCAGCGGGAGGCTCACCTGAGCGGCTCCTCCTCCCACTCCCCATCCAGGTACTTCCTGAACATGGCGTTGAAGATGGCGGTTTGCTGCTCCCACTGACTGTCCTTGATGATGTGGTTCTGGCCCGAGCCCAGCCCGTAGCAGCCCTCGATCTTTGCAAACATTTCCAGGGGGCTTTTAAATAGGGTACCTG
>PVJN01040385.1:7053-19403 GCA_004026805.1 Lasiurus borealis | reverse complement strand
TTTAAATGTCAGAGCATCCTGTTTGGAGATGGGAGCTATTAGTGGATAATTTTGGTCATTAAGAAACAAAAACACAACTGTTTCTTTAAGCAGAGAGGGTTGGGGATGGGTGCTCTTCAAACAACTGTTCCTGGATGGAAAACTCTCTAGAATATCAAGTTCAGTTCCACGTGACTGAGGCAAGGGCTTTCATCATTTTTCTATACAGCTGTTTAACCCTTTACTAGAGTAAAGGATAGTCATAGGATAAGAATATCTCCACTTAAAAATGGATTCTGTTATAAGAAAAATCTTCTTTTCTTGATTCATACCTAGCCACCACTGACTGAGGGTTCCTGTCCTATCCTCCAAGCACTATTTTTATCCCCACTTCACAGACCAGGAAACAGGCTCAGAGAAGTTGAATAACTTGGCCCATATCATTGTCATTGGCAATTTAAGCCTGGGACTGACTGCAGAGCCTGGAATCTTGACCAATGCACGGAGCTGCTCCCACCGAGGGCAGCACCCATAAAAATGTCACACATTGAAGCTGGGAGCTGGATGTGCTTTCCAGGTCCACCTTTCCCGTTCATGCGCTGTGTGACACTGGATAGCTCATTCAAAGTTTCAGTATTGTAGGTGACACACATAGAGCACAGTGCCCTTGCTCAGGACTGGTACAGTCACCCAGTATCCCATCAGGCACCAGAATGCTGTATTTTACAGAGGCTGAAGACTGAAAGAGGAACCTGCAAAGCATAGGCACCTGCAACACCATGCTGGGGAAACCCTGGCCTAGACCTCCTGCTAGGCCAGAGCTACCCACTCCCGCCCAAGATGCATTTAGAACACAGGGGTCCCAGGAAGCCAGCTCTACCCATTGTTGTGACCAGAGGTGCTGGGTGCAAGCCTAGCTTTACCCAAGCATGGTCTCCAGGCTCACACCTTTCATAACTTTCATAGCACTTCCTTAGGAGGTTGTGATTATTTTTAATCTGACTATGCAAAAAAGTACAAAAGAAAAGGTAATGATCACCCATATTCCTGCAGCCCAGAATTAGCCTGGTGTTATTTTATATAACCATACTTAAAACACACAAAACTACATGATATATAAGGACACTATTTACTTGAAGCAATTAGTACAGTATGGAATAAGCTAATTGATCACCATTTCAAATCCTAATTCCCTCCGCCCCCATCCAGAGGCACCTTTGAATTTGGTTCTGTAATCTTCCAGCATTTAAAAAAATAGATATATTTATAAAATACATGAAATTTCTGTGTGTGCACGAGTTCTTTATACAAATGGCATCATGCTGCATGCATCATTTTACAAGTTACCGATTTTCATTCAGTAATTTTGAGATTTATTCACTTTGATACACGGATGTAATTTATTGCTTGTAATAGCTCTAATAGTATTCCATTGCATGGATGTACACATTTTATTTATAAATAAATGCATCTGAATTTCAATTTTTGGTTACTTGAACAATATTAAAATAGACATATTTGTACTCAGGACTCCCATGCTGCACAGCTCTGGAAAGTTCCATTCACATCCATGTGTTGTGCCTTTGGAGCTGTGTAGTACACAGTCTGGCTGTACTTGGCCCCCTGCCTGTGTCTTCTTCATTCATTCTTTTCACAATATTTATTGAGTACCTAGTGAACATAGGTCATTGTTCAAGTGCTTTGCTTATATTAATGTAGTTAGTTCTGTGAAATATCCTAAAACAGTACTGTTTTCCCATCCTCATTTTTCAAACAAGGAAATGAAGGAAAATGAAGTGGGGTGGGGGGCGCCAATCATTTGGCTGAAGTCACATGGTCTCTAAGCCACGGAGCTGGTATGGGAACTTGGACGGCCTGGCTCCCGTCCCCTGAACCATTGCACCGTCTCCCTTATGTTTAACTTTCTACGTAGTTGACATTCCTCTCTCAACTGCGGACCCCTGAGAGCAGGGGCCATGGCCAGCCACTTATGTTGCATTTCCAGTGTCCAGACATGCCCGACTTCCTCCAGGGTTCAATAATGTTCTGCTCATCACTTTACTCATTGTCCACTGCTCCTTTCCTAGTGACCTTTCCTCTTCTCCTTCTCCCTGAATTTCTCTTCATAAGCATCCCTCTCTTGTGTCCCTTCCCATCACATGCCCACCCCTGGCACAGGCTTTGAAAAAGTGACCCGGGTCCATCTCAGATGCTCGGAGAGGAGCACTTCACACTAATCTGGGAACGACTATTTTACCCAAGGGCAAAAGAGGCCTTGGCATTTTCCCTGCCCTCGGGTCTGCGGCCCTGCAGCTTAGAGCGGGACAGGAGGCACCGCTGAGTTCACACTTGAGCCGAAGAGTCCCGCCAGTTCTGTCCTTCCGCCGCCAGGCACGTAGGCAGCTTCCTCTTCTGGAGTTGGCGGTGCCGCGAACAGGTGCGGAGCTGGAGGGAGCCCGCGGCCGGGACAGGCAGTGGATAAGGGGCTTCCCTCACCGGGGTGGCCTCAGCCCGCCCCTGCCCCGTCTGCCCGGGGCACGCCCAGCCCCTTCTCCCCGCGCCCCGACAGCCGGGGCGCGCCGACGTGAACCCGCGAGGGTGCGGCTCCAAGGAGCAAGGCTCTCGGGGCGAGGAGAAGGCGGAGTTCCCCCGGAGTGGGACCACGCCGGGCTCCGTCCCGCCCTTTACCCCGCCACCCGGCGCCCCTCCCACGGCCCGCCCGCCCCAGGGGCCGCGGGCAGCGGGGCGGCGGGCGGCGGGGCGGCGGGACGTGCCGGCGGCGGCGGCGGGAGCCCTCCCCCGGCCCGGGCTGCGGGCGGAGCGCTGACTCACGCTCTCGCTACGTGAGCGGCGAGCGAGCCCGGCCGGGCAGGGCGCCAAGCGCGGCCGCCGCCCCCGGCGCGGTTATTTATTTATTTATTTATGCCCGGGCAGCTGCGCGCGCAGGCGCCGTGGGCCTGGCCTCGGTCCGACCTGGCGCGTGGGTGCGGCGACCTCGCCCTCCCGCCTGGCCGCTCGCCGGCGGTTTCGATCTCCCAGGGGATCTCCTCTGATCCTCGGCGGGGGTGCGCGCCGGGCCGGCAGCCAGAGGCGCAGAGGTGTGCGTGGGGGAACCCAGGCTGTGCGGTAGCTCTCCTTGCTCCAGCGGGAGTGCGTGCCGGCAGGGCCCCGCCTCTGGGTTTGCAGCTACAGCATCTTAGCTAAGGAAGGAGCAGAGCTCCAGTAGCCCACGTGCTCGCTCGCACGTCTTTTTCTTTCTTCTTTTTTCTCAGTTGATCCCTAAAACCCCTGTGACTTGGAAAGAATGAGAAGGACAGGCACCATTCAATCCATCTGACAGATAAGGAAATCAAAACTTAGGTTTAAGTGTTTGATCTGTTGACAAGAGGACGATTCACCCCAACTTTTATATAGAGAAGTGCGTAGCTCTTGGACAATAAATTCTGGAGTTGGCACAGTTTATATTCGTGCCATCTCCAGTGTTCTGTGTTCACGGGAAAGGCTAGTGAAAGAGGAAGAAAAGAGGGAAGAGTCTGTATTACCTACTGGCTTTATTGCCTGAGACCGCACCATCTCTGTGGCATATGCCTGCGATAGGAGTGGAATCTCCCACAGGACTTACCTGGCCAGTCCTCCTCAGCTTTACCGACTACGTCCTTTGTGGCCTGGATAAAGGCTGGACCTGGGGTCCCGGGGCCATCTGAGTCCCGAGGCTCTAGGCAGCGTGGTGGACATCACTGAGCTTCAGATTGACTTTATTTTGCGGCGTCTCAGTATTGCTGTGAGGCTCAAAATGAGAATGCACATGCAGGCATCTACTTAACTTTTACCGTGGCCCCTAGAAATGAGAGGTGGGAGCATTTTCTTTGGTCACACAATACCAAGGGAGAGTGGGGAGTGGGAAACACTGTCCAACTCAGAAAAGTCTTGTTCTTGTTTGCTCATCTTGGGTAAACCATGGGGACTGCAGTTTCTATAGAATCAGTAGGAACAGAAGTGAAATTAATTCTCGTGGAAATTCTGCCTCTAGACACTGTCCTAAGTTTCAGGATCTTGACTGCCAAGAGACCTAAGCTATTTGTACAGCACTTTTCACTTTTGCTTATTTCAGGGTTGTTTTTGTTCTAATTTTTTTTTCTTGGAGGGAGTAAGGGGTTTGTAATCTTTCTAGATTATAAAATGAATACATGCTCTAATAAAAACACACTAAAACATAAAAAGAAGAAAAAACCTTGGTACTACAAAATTCATATACCAATAATGTTAGCATTTCAGGTACATTTCTTTCTAAGTATTTTAAAAGTCAATTTTAATATAATTGAGCCCACCATCTATGTTATGGTGTATTACTTACTTGTTTAATACTATAGCAAACACATTTTCCCATGTCATTAAACCTTTTATAGTTATCTTTATGAATGCATTATATTTTTCAACAGTTCCCCAATTGTTGGAAGTTTAGGTTATTTCCATTTTTTTGGCTAAGCAAGACTTCAGTGACTATCTTTGTGTATAAATATTTGACCACTTTATTTATTATCTCCTTAGCATGGGTTTCCTGGAGTGGAATTTTTAGGTCAAATGATATAAATATTTTCATGAAATAGAGGCTGTTTGATCCCCTTGGGAGGACTGAAACTCTAATCAGAGGTTGGACTAGCAATCTTTAAGTTCCCTTTAATACCTTGAGATTTTATGATTCTATTACTTCTCCAAGGATATATACAGCTAATAAGGTTTTGAGAAAGCTGGCTGAGCAGGAGATTATGGGTTTAGTGTGTGTTGAGAAAGCTGGCTGAACATGCTTTGGGCATGAGAAGGGTAATGGTTAAGATCTGAGCACCTACAAGGGAGCTAGACACTAAATTGGGATATCACACTTGTTACCTTTTTAAAATCTCATAGCTACTTTTTGGAGGTTTGTTTTGTTTTTGTTTTTATGGAGGAGGAATCCATGGTTTAGAGAGGTCAATTATCTTGTTGATTAGTAAATGATAGAACTGGAATTTGCCCCAAGTTTGTACTGCCTTGAAAATCCAGGCTCTTTTCTCTTGAGCAGGATGCCTGTAGTAACCAGCCCAGTCTGGATTGGGGTGGAGCTGGAGAGGCATGTTAATTTAGAAAAGAACTTGGTTTCATCAACCTAGATGTTTTTGTCTTTGTATCTTTCCTCAGCAAGTCCTTCCCATTCTCGGTGCCCTGTGCTTCAGCCTCCCTACCTGCTCAGAACCTGGTGTCCTCACCATGCCTCCCCTCCATACAGAGCCCCCTTCTCCCCTTCTCACCTTCTCCTCTTAATCACCACATACTCTCTCCTCCTGTCCAGCTTTAGTCCCTAGTATTCTTCATTTCTTCATTTATCTAATGTGATAAACACGTTTGGAAAAAGAAGGGGTAATTGTTTTATAAGGTTTCTCCTCCTCATGTGTTCTGTTAAATACAGATGCTAGTTGTAGGGGTTTTAAAGCTTGGGACGGAGACATATGGGCAAAAGGATATATTCTCTTCAAATAAAACCATAGGAGGCAGCAGCTTACTCTCAGAGCAAGACACAAAGGGCCCTCAGATCTCATGGACAAAAATAAGAGCTAACATCTCATTTCTTTACTAAATCCAGGTGAAAGCCTACTGTGAACTACTTTTCTATGTGCTTAACATATATTAACTCTTAATCCTCCTAACATCCGAATGAGGAAGGTGCTAAGGTTGCCCATAGAGTTGGTGAGAGGAGACTGGGACTAGAACTTGTAGGTTTGGCTCTGGAGCCCCAGGACACTCATCTAGATCGCAGGAGGAGGTGAGGAGAATAGGGGAGAAAGTAAGGGAGAGGGGAAGGTCGGAAAGGGGATAAGAGAAAAAGACAAGCTTTAAAAAATGGCTTTGAAATATGGAGACGAAACCCAAAATGAGGTTAAGCAGTGAACTGTTTTAAAATCCACTAGTGAGGTAGTTTAGAGCAATTACAGTGCAGAAGAATTAGCACCTGTGCCAAGGGGGCAGCCGCCAGTTGTTTAGGGAGGGTCTGCTTGAACGTGGCCAAAAGAAGTGGGAGTGCCCCTGGGCAGGGACCTACCTTGTTTATTAGAGGTCTTTTTTTATTCAGTGGAACTCTCTGAACCCACATCTTGCTGGGGGCAGTGCAGGAGTTCAGCAAGGGATGTTGTGGAGGAAGGTTCCACACTGGGAGTGTAAGCCAGAAGGAGGAAATGAGCTTTTTCTGGTGAGTGGATTCTACCAAAACGGAAATCCAAATATTAGCCTCCAACAGCTGGAGGATTGCAGGTGTCCCAAAGCCAGGATTGTTCCTAAACTGAGTGGGTGTGGATTCCTTGGAAGTCTTCTCATCATTACAAGGCAATTTTTAAGTTCTAAGCTGTACAAACTTCTCGGAAAGTGGGTGTTTCTGAAACAGAGATTTGGAAGACGTGGGAGAACCGTTTCCTGGGTAAGTGGCTGAAGGCAGGCAGCCAGGCTCCTAGTAGCTTTCTGTGCTAGAGTGATCAACTGTCTGGTTGCTTGGGATTGTCCCAATTTTTGCAGTGAATATGCAGCTCCCTCACCCCCACTCCAGAGCATACAGAACTCTGATCATTTGCCACCTCCTGACAGAGGCCTTCCCTAACCATTATCTCAAATAGCATCCCACCCTGTCCCCAGTGGTCACGTCCTATCCTCTACTTCCGATCATTCCCTGAAATCATCCTGTTTATTTGTTTATTGTCTCTTCTCTAAAACTAGTATATAAGCTCCAAGAAGGCAGGGACTTTAATATATAGAGCAGGGCTGGGGATAAAAAAGTGCTCATTAAATATTAGTTGAATGAAGGAGAACTTCTTTTAGTTTCCAGCACTGTGCTCATCTCTGGATATACAACAGTAAGCAAAATCAGAAATGGTCCTTGTGTTCATGAATCAGAGAGTTTACTGGAGGAGAGAGACATTAATGACATGTTTTCACGTATATGAGTAAAATTACAACTGGGATGAACAGGGGCCTAAAGGAGAGGTACAGATGCTTTGAGAAGGTATGAGGCTAGATCTGGGGCCCAAGGAAGTAAACACTGAGTTGAATCTGAAGATTGGAGAAAAAAAATGCTTTCTAGAAAGAGGGAACTTCACATGCACAAACCTCGTGGCAGCATGAAGCAGACTTGTTTGGGGAATCACAAGCAAGCCCTATGGTCAGAGTGCAGAAAACAAGGGGACTCACGGTACACTTTGAGGCCAGGTAACCCAGCGCCTTGTGCATCGGAGGCCTCGCTGGAGATTTGGCTATTTTCCCCCCAAAGAATGATGGAAATCATTAAGGATTTTAAATTTAAGTGTGTGCGCGTGCGTGTGTGATTAACCCTTTGTATTTTGAGGTGAACATTCCTTAGATTATCAGGGTTTCTTCATTCTAGTGGCTAAATGGTTAAAACTATTCAGGGAGATGACAAATTATCCATATTTATAAAAAGAAACTCATAGCATTAGTTCTTTTATCTAAATTTCTATGGTCTTAATAAAGGCAGATAAATGGGGAATAAAATTTGTGGCCAGATAGTTTCTTAAGGAGTCTTTCTAAAAATTGGTGCTCAGTAAAGAACATAAAACTGTGAAGCCACTGTATTGAAAGCACTCTTCTGGGCTCTGTGCAGAGCAAAAGGAAACCACATGAGTGTTCTTCTCCCTGAGGGAGCTTAGATGTTTAATGAGAGGTATGCAAATGAAAAAGGCCCTGGACAGACTCAAAGGGACAGACCCAGAAACAGGTTCAACAATAACTGCTTCCTAGGGATACCCAGGAACATGTTAATGCATACCCAGGAATGTGTTAATGCACCTCATTTGCCTCTCTCCTTCAGTAAACTCTATGCTTCATGAATACAAGACCGTTTCTGATTTTGCTTACTGTTGTATATCCAGAGATGAGCACAGTGCTGGAAACTAAAACAAGTTCTCATTCATTCAACAAATATTTAATGA
This sequence comes from Lasiurus borealis, assembly GCA_004026805.1. NCBI lineage: Eukaryota > Metazoa > Chordata > Mammalia > Chiroptera > Vespertilionidae > Lasiurus > Lasiurus borealis. Next base: position 11,457 of record PVJN01040385.1, on the reverse strand, counting down.
GCACCTTCTTATCCCCAACCCTGCTCTATATGTCTAAGTCCCTTCTTCTTGGAACTTATATTCTAGTTTTAGAGAAGAGACGATAAACAAACAGGGTGATTTCAGGGAATGATCAGAATTATTTCTGAATCTCTGCACTCTGACCATATTACAAATCCTCTTGAGAGCAAGGTCATGTCTGAATCATTTGGTTCCTTTTTACTGAAGTTAGCCAAGCTTATGTCTTGCCAGAGAGACATGCCAAGTGCATGAAGCTGAGCCTGGTCACCTCAGGAGAGAACAATTACTAAAAAGGCAAATCAGACCTCTGTTGAGCTATAGAGAGTACTTTTTAAAAGAATATAAGTTCTGCCAAGACCGGTTTGGCTCAGTGGATAGAGCGTCGGCTTGCGGACTGAAAGGTTCCGGGTTCGATTCCAATTGGGGGCATGTACCTTGCTTGCGGGCACATCTCCACTGTGGGGCATGCAGGAGGTGAGGTAGCTGATCGATGTCTCTCTCTCATCGATGTTTCTGACTTTCTCTCTCCCTTCCTCTCTGTAGAAAAATCAATAAAATATATTTTTTTAAAAAGAAAAGAATATAAGTTCTGTGAGAACAGAGTTTTGTGTCCATTTTTGTGACACTATGGTGTCCCTAGTCTATTGCCATTCAATATTTGTTGAAGAAATGAATTTATTAGCTTGAGAGCCTCTGGAATGACCAGGGGACTTAGTAAAGAATTAAGTAAATGAATCAATGGGCTCTCCATATGATAGTATGTTACTCTAAAGAGTATGACACAGAAGAAGGCTTACTAACTAAGCAGGGTAGAGAAAACACAGTCTTTGGAGACTGATTGCCTGGAATGGAACCCAGTCCTGCCACTCACTAGCTGTGTGACCTTGGCAAAGTTATTCAATCTGTTTATAAGATAGTTTTCTCAACTATAAAATGGACATAATAACAGTACATACCTCAAAATTCTTTTGAGAATTAATGAGTTAATTAATAATGAGGTAATATGTGTAAAGTATGTAGGATGGTGCTTGATACATCTAAATGCTGTACATATATTGATTTTAATCCTTACAACAATCTTATGAAGTAAGCATTGTTATGATCCTGTTTTTATAGTAAGTGATATATAATAGTTATTTCTCTGAATGTGATGGGTAGAAATTGGAAGGTTTTGTGGCAGGGCATGACATGATCTAACTTATATTTTAACAGGATTATTGTGTCTCTTGTGTTAAGAACAGACTAAGAAGGCTGGAAGTGGGCCAGGTCTGAACTTAGGAAACTGTAAAGAGGATCCAGGTGAGATATAATGCTGTTTGGCATCAGGTGGTATCAGTGGAGGTAGTGAAAACTAATCTGGTTTGGGATATCTTTTGAAGATAGAACTCAAAGAATTTGCTGATAAAATAGATGAAATATGTGAAAGAGGTGAGTCATCAATGACTGCACAATTTTGGATCCACTCCATTGGAAAGATGGAATTGACATTTATTGAACAAGGAAAGACTGCAAGAGAGTAGGGGTGGAATGTACAGTTTGAGATGCCTATTTGTCCCCTGAGCTGAGGTGATGACGAGGCAGGTGAAAATACAAGTCTGGAGGTCAGGGGAGAATTCTGCGCTGGAGTGGGAATGTGGGAGCCATCAGCCTATATCAAAAGCCATGTGACTGGGCAAGATCATAAGAGAGTGAGTAGAGATGGAAAACAGAAGTCCAAGGATTGAACCCGATCTGTGGAGGTTGGAAAGGTGAGGAGGAAACTGGCAAAGAGACTGATGTGGGCCAGCCAGCTGAGGCAGAGGAAAACAAGGAGCATGTCAGATCCTGGTAGCCAACTGAAGAAAAGACTGAAAGTCTTTTACGTGCTTTTGAATTTAATATTGGAAACACCATTGCCAATTGCTCCTATGTCCATATCAATGATGTCACAGGTGAGGGAACTAAGGCTCACTGAGGTTGTGCCCAGAATGCATAGTTTGAGCAGAAACGGATTAGAGACTGAGCCCCTAATCCGTGCCTAGTGCTCTTTTACTGCACCTCAAATCTCTGCGCCATTGGCTCCCTATTGGTGGGAAGAGAGGACTTGCTTATCTATTTTGTTAAATGTCTTTCTCCCTGACCCTCAAATGGTCTGTTCTAAACTAGTCATTCAGCTTGTCTGCCTTGGTTCAGGTATTAAAGTAAAAGACCAAAAAAGAAAGAGGGTAGGCAGCTCTGTTGTTAACAGCTGGAGGATATGATAGGATTAGTGCAACCTGCTTAGGAATTTCAGTTTGGAAGTGCCTGGCCCCTCAGGATAGTTAATGGGAATGATTCTAAGGCTGTGATCAGGGCCACAGAGAATCAGTTATACAGAGGGTGTGTGTGTGTGTGTGTGTGTGTGTGAGAGAGAGAGAGAGAGAGAGAGAGAGAGAGAGAGAGAGAGAGAGAGAGAGAGAGAGAGAGAAAGACAAAAACACATAAGCCCCTTTGGCTATGTAAACTGACCCTAAGATATTTGGAGCCTGGTAGACCTTCAGAACGCTACAGGGAGAATTTTGAGGTCAGGCAGATAAGAAGTGACCATTATGGAGAAGGAGTGTGTTCTTTCTCTGGTTGTTCCTTATGCAGAGGAAAGTGCTATGGCAAAAACTATCCAGAAATTTAAATATACTCTATCTACTGCATCTTTTTTTACCTAGCAGTGGCATGAACTTGGAACTGTGCAAGCAGAGTTGGACAAAGCTGTGAGGAATTCCATGGGTGGCATTGAAATATCTATAAGAGCTATGGTCCTAAAAGAATTAATGAGTTAATAAGAAAACATTCAGAATGGAATGGAGCAGCAAGTAGTTTGGTTGAAATTAACCAAGTGGTTAGCTGGGAGAGAAAAGAATCTGTTTTGTTAAATGTACCCCCCTGACATTTAACTGAACCTTTGGGAGGGTTGGCTGTGAGACAAGGCAACTCAGGCCTGAAGTGACAGTGGTGTGGAGGGAGGGATCTGTGGTGATCCTACCAGGAGCCTCTCTGGTTATTAAAAACCAAATCCAGCTGAGATGGCACTCCCAAAATTGCCAGGGAGTGTAACCCAGGACTATTTAAGATGGCATTGTTTCCTCAGAGGGTAAGCAGTTTTCAAAAATTAAGACTTTATTTTATTTATTTATTTAAATCCTCATCTGAGGGCATGGGCAGGGGGAAAAGGGGGAAGAGAGAGAGAGATATTACTGTGAGAGAAAAACATGAATCGGTTGCCTCTGTATGTGCCCTGACTGGGGATTAAACCTGTAAACCAAGTTTGTGCTCTGACTGGGAATCTAACTGGCAACCTTTTGGTGCACAGGGCAGTGCTCAAGCAATTGAGCCACTCCAGCTGGGCGAGACTTTACTTTTTTAGAGTAGTTTTATGTTCAGTTTTAGACCAGCAAACATTGATGGGTAGTTACAGAGAATTCCCATTACCTTCAACCCCATATACACTAGTAAAGAGCCTTTCCTATTATCAAAATCCCCATCAGAGTGATACATTTGTTATAATTGATGAACCTGTATTGACGCATCATAAACACCCAAAGTCCATAGTTTCTCTTATAGTGTCATTATACATTTGTTAATTAAATCTTTATGATTCAGATTATTACATTTGTTTCTCCTTTTTCCCCTTCATAGCTCTCTTCCACCCGGCTCCCACCCCTCCCTCTACCCTTACCTCCCCCCCCACATTGACCTCATCCATAGTGTATGATTTTTGTCCAGTCTCTCCCTGCACCCCTTCACCCCTTTCCCCCTGAGAATTATCAGTCCACTCCCTTTCTGTGCTCCTGATTCTATTATATTCACCAGTTTATTCTGATGATCAAATTTTTAATTCACTTATTTTTAGATTCACTTTTTGATAGATATGGATTTGTTGTTCATAATTTTTTATTTTTTACCTTTTTCTTCTTCCTCTTCTTAAAGAGTACCTTTCAGCATTTCATATAATACTGGTTTGGACTTGATGAACTCCTTTAGCTTTTTCCTATCTGTGAAGCTCTTTATCTGCCCTTCAATTCTAAATGATAGCTTTGCTGGATAGAGTATTCTGGTTGTAGTTTCTTGCTATTCATCACGTTGAATATTTCTTGCCACTCCCATCTGGCCTGCATCTTTTCTGTTGAGAAATCAACTGACAGTCGTATGGGTGCTTCCTTGTAGGTAATGAACCATTTTTCTCTTGCTGTTTTTAATATTCTCTCTTTGTCTTTTGCTCTTGGTATTTTAATGATGATGTGTCTTGGTGTAGTCCTCTTTGGATTCCTTTTATATGGGGTTCTGTGTGCTTCCTGGACTTGTAAGTCTATTTCTTTTACCAGATGTGGGAAGTTTTCAGTCATTATTTCTTTAAATAGGTTTTCAGTATCTTGCTCTCTCTCTTCTTCT
>PVJN01040384.1:0-19261 GCA_004026805.1 Lasiurus borealis | reverse complement strand
CCTCAGAGTCCCCTCTCTCTGTGTGTGAGAGAAAGGCAGAGGGGAGGCTCCTGGCTCTTGGTGAGAGCGAAAGCCCACAGGACTGTCACGGTCATCGGCCAGTTTCTATGATGAGGAAACACACGTTTTACGTACAGATGAGGTCCGTTCAGCAGTGCCGCCCGCACAAACGGCGTGCAGAGACGGGAAGGCGATGCGGTGTGAGCAGCCCGGGCAGAGTCGTGGGGAATGAAGACTCAGCACCGGGCGGGCGGGCGGGCGGGCGGTGGGAGCCGTGTGTGCCTGCCCGGGCCCGGCCTGCGCATCGGACGTCAGGCTGTGGTGCAGGAAGCGGCCTCTCCCGCCCCCGGAAAGGGCTTGCAGTTGCCCCCTCCCAGCGCGGGGCAAGCAGTGGCAGCCGCACGGTTACGGCGGAAAGATCTTTGCCCTTGCCCTTCCCTTGCCCCTCTGGCTGTTACTGTTCGATCCTGGGGCTCTGCCCGCGGGAATTAATTTCCAAGTAATTACTGAGTGGAACCCACTTTCCCTTTGTGCCGAGGGGACGGTCCACGCCTGCAGGAGGGGAGGCCGAGGGCTCTCAGGCCCCTTCAGTCGCGTTAACCCTGCAGCAGAGTCACCTGTGGACAGCAGGGGACCTGTTGGGGCGTGAGGGGGCTCTGTCGTCCTTGCTGTGGAGGTGCCTGAGCTGGGCACGCTTCTCTAGATCCGTGCGGTGTGAGCACAGTGTGAGCGGCGGCATCCCGCTGGGGGAGCGTCGGACCCGGGGTGACAGGATCTGGCCCGGAGGTTTGCCTTCGCCAGTTCCTTGGGAGCCAGTCTGGGGCGGGCACCGTGGCCTGTCTTCCTGGTCCACTGCTCTGTCGCCTGGCAGGGTGGCCCTGGCTGCAGGGCGGGCTCCAGAGTCACAAGGCCATCTTCTGGCTGTTGGGCCCAAGCCTTTTGTTTGTTTGTTGGAGAGAGAGAGAGAGAAACACCAGTTTCTTGTTCCACTTATGTATTCACTGGTTGATGACCGGGGATCGAACCTGCAGCCTTGGCGGGTCAGGGTGGTGCTCTGACCATTGAGCTCCCCGGCCAGGGCTGCGCCAGCCTCGGGAAGACGCCTCCAGAACCTGCCGGGGGAGTTTGTGCTTGCTCAGGTTGGGTGGCTGGGCCGAGCTGAGGTAGGTGGAGGGCCAATTAGCCGAGGCCTGTGTGGGAGGAAGGAATTCTCTGACAGAGTCTGAGCAAAGGGAGTGAAAGCTAGTTGTGTCTTGTCCTTTAAACGAGGCCTTCGGTCCGCACATTTCTGGGATGGTTGAAATGTGCTCGGTGGCTGAATCTTAAGAATGCGGCTCCACAAAGAATGTGGCCACAATCCGGTCACAGCCTAAACCCTGACGGTTGAAGTTTCTGCCTAAAAAAACACTCGGCGCTTTACCGTGAGGATCGGGAACCCCCAGCCCCCAGGGCTGCGGGCCCCGGACCCGAGGAGGGCGCTGGTGGGCGGGGCACCCTGCCATCCTCTCCCCGTTGCGGAGTGTGAGGAGCCATTGGGCCGGGAAGGCGGCCGGCAGCACGCTTTCTAGCCCTCAGTTGTTGGAGTCGGACGAGCACGTTGGTTCGGAGCTACACACTGAGCGTCTTCGGTAGCAGAATAAAAACTGTCAGAAAGCTTAGCTTCTACCTCCAGGCGTGAAGTCAGGTGAGCATTGCCGTGTGCTTGGGGAGCAGTGCTGGGATTCGGGGGGACCTTCCTTTCGCTGCACTTGGCTCTGCGCTAGGCACCTGCGGGGCCGGGGGAGCAGCAGAGCAGGTGCGGCCTGAGATGTTGGACCCAGACCCCCCCATCCTTCCTCTCCCCCTTCCCTGCCCTCCACCAGGACAGACTGACCACCCTGCCCTCCACCAGGACAGACTGACCACCCTGCCCTCCCTGGGTACTGCGATGGGGGCGGCCGGGCAGTCTAGAAGTTGGGGAGCAGAGGGCAGCCTGTAGTTCCTGTGAGCACTACTCGGAGGACGGCCGCCTGTCTGTAACAGTTACTGAGTCTGCGTCTCGTGTGTTTACGGCTCAGTGGTGCGTGGAGATCGGGCACGGATTGCGGGCACCGCAGGTGAGGCGTCACCCCAGCCCGCGGTCGGAAACGCGCTCAGTGCTCCTCACGGGGGCCGCCCGAGGCCACTGTAATCGCTTTCATTGGTGCTTGGGTGCCACATGGGCGCGCAGAGGTGGTAATGCCTGCCCACTCGGACCTGCTGAGTCTGCTGCCCACCTCTGCACGTCCTCCTTCCTCCACCCTCACCCCCCCACCCACACCCCACACACAGCCCGGCCCAGCAGCCAGGTGGACAGTGGGCCTCAGTCTGCCCTTCCGTCCCCGGTGCCCTGCCAGGCGTCGATGAAGAGAAGACCGGGCCTGGGCCTCGGAGCTGTTTTTCCCAAGTGGTGTGACTCTGAGCAATGTCTGTCTCTCTCTCTCTTTCTTCTTTTTTAAAATATATTTTATTGATTTTTTTACAGAGAGGAAGGGAAAGGGATAAAGAGTTACAAACATCAATGAGAGAGAGACATCTATCAGCTGCCTCCTGCACACCCCCCACTGGGGATGTCTCCGCAACCAAGATACATGCCCTTGACCGGAATCGAACCTGGGACCCTTCAGTCCTCGGGCCGACGCTCTATTCACTGAGCCACCCCGGTTAGGGCTCCCCTCCCTCCCTTCTCTTTTGAGTAATGTTTGTAAAAAATTTATAGTTGTGATAAAAGATATGTAATAAAATTTACTATCTTAACTGTAGAAATTAAAACTTGTGGTGAAAGCACGTAACATAAACTTTACCATATTAACTGCTTTAATTGTGATTCAGCAGTGAGTCATGTGTAACGTGTGGAGCTCAGTGGCACGTGGAAGGGGCTGTTTCTCAGTGAGCCTCACTGCCGGGATGTTAACGATCTACCCCCCACCCCAACCCCCGCCGGACCTTCGGACCTTGTCTTTCTTCCCTCCCTCGCTGGGCCCAGGCATTAGCCCTCGCTGCCTCCCTGCTTTGTGGCAAACAGGCGAGGGTGAGGGCGGTGAAGGGTGCTGGGCTGCCGGTCTCCCTGTAAGCTTGGCTTCTCCAGTTGCGTCTTGGGCCCGGCCCAGGGGGCTGGCGGCACCCACCTCCAGGGCAGTCTGTGTGTGTTGGGGTACAGAGGACATCACCGTTAGCCGCTGCTGAGAGCCGGATTGTCTACTCCTGCCTGGCCCCCGGGAGCCAGCATGGCCAGAGGAGGCATTTCTGATTGGTCCTTTATCATATCCTCGAGGGTCTCGCTAAATTTATTGGTCTTTTCTAGGAATTCCTTGAAAAACCTTATAACTGTGGTTTTGAGCTCTATATACAGATGTTTGCTTTCCTCCATTTCTTTCGTTTGTGATCTGTTCCTTTGTCTCCGCATTTTCGCTGCTTCCCTGAGTTGGTAGAGTAACTGTGTGCTAGGTGTCCTATATGGCCCAGTGGCTCCCCAGTTACCTGAGGTGGACTCTCTTGGTGCACCCCTTTATGGGCTTGTGTACACAGCCTTCTCGTAGTTAAGTCTTGATTGTTGTTGGCATCACTGGGGGGAACTGACCTCCAGACCAATTGGCTGTGAGGATCAGCTGTCTGTGCCAGGAGAACTTCTGTGCTGAGGTCAGCCTTATGAGACAAGACTTGCAAAATTGCAAAAGCCTCTGTGCTCGGCTTTGATGGAGTGGAGTCTCAGGGCTGAGCAGACAGACTTGGCTTCCCGTCAGCCCTGCCCTACTTGGCCCCTGGGTCTCAGTGTCCCTTGGTAATTGCTGCAGCCCTCTCTGCGTGCATTTGTGCGCGTGCCTCCAGACTTCTGCCTTTCGCAGCTTCCCCGAGTTTCCGCGCACTCCTTTTTTCTTTTTTTCCCCACTCCTTTTTTCTGACGATCCAGACTCCCCCTGTATGAGTCTTGCCCGGAACTGGGGTTCAGTGCAGTCGGAAGTGGGGTTCAGTGCAGTAGGGAGTTTCCATCTCCCTCCCGCTAGAGGAAACCAGCCAGGCCCTCCGCCGCCCGTCCTCTCCACTCACATGTCTCTGTACCTCAGCTTTTTGCAGCTCCTCTGGGTCTCTGTGAGCCCCTCTCTTGCCTTCTAGCTGTAGAATTTCCACTCAGCCAGCTTCCTGTGGTTCTGGGTGGTGTCCGTTCTGTCCTTTAGTTTTAGTTTGAAATGGTGGTGCAAGGCTGCAGTGTAGGTGCTCACCTATGCCGCCATCTTGGTTTCTGTGCGGACTCTGACACGTTAAAGTTCCCCTTGACCCTGGTGGACTGTCTGGGACAGGGATGCATTGCTTCCTGGCAGCCGTGCCCATTTTCATCCGTGTGCCCTGCTGTTGAGCATGTGCACGGAGAGCCAGCGTTTCACCAGGGTTCAGCGAGGTCCCTCTTCACAGTTGGCATTTCACGGGGGCCGGGGCCCTGCCCTGGGCACTGGCACAGAGGAGGTTGCTTGTCTCGGAGAGAGCCTGGCGCTCCTCTCAGCGGCGTGGTGAGTGTGCCAGGCGCTTCCTGTCAGCGGGCGCCTGGTAGGTGTGCGCAGCACTCAACCGAGGGGCGTGTCGGGGAGACAGACTGACTGGTCCCCCAGCATCTTCTCCGGGACCGGGGTGCGTGTTACCTCTTGGGGTCTTGGTCCCTGAGGAACGAGGAGGAGAGTTTCTGCAAGGCCTCCTCCGAGGGACCAGACTGAGCACGCCCACCCCCCAGAGGGCCGTCCTCCCAGGGGATGGGGTGGGGGGGCAGCCTGCCCAGCTCCTGGCCCCGGAGACGTGGCCCCGGCTCAGAGTGGCGTCAGAGAGACACAGGCTGCTCCCCGCCGAGCTGCATGGAACCCGCGCAGCCGCTGGCGCTGTGCCTGCGCTGCCGCCCGCTGGCTAAATGCGGGCACTGAGTCATGGGCAGACCCGAGTCGTCATGTGTCCGCAGATAGCACCCGAGCTTATGTTCCACGACAGGGTGTGTCCGCTCGGGTTCTGTTCTCAGATGAGCTGGGATGTTTAAATGGCAAGTCCATGAAAAAGTAAGGACCGACGGGTCTAAAAGGAAGTAAACTAAAGAGTGAAGACAGGAAGAAGCTAAAAAAAAGCCCTGTGTCCTCCCCTTCATCATGAGGTGTGGCCTGGCCTGTCTGCAGGTGCTGGCTGAGCTGAGCCGCTTCTAAATGAGAGTTTAAAGCTGAGAAAGGAAAAGGCCATGAAAGGAAAACTATGCAACCAGAAAGTAAACCCCAAAGCTACAATGTAAGATGGCTTACCACAGAGCCCTGGGACGTTCTGAAAACTGGACAACGGAATAAGCCAGGAAAGGGAGAAGAAGCAGAGGCAGTTAACCTGGGAGATGTGAAAAGAAATGCAGAAAAGAGGAGAAAAACCTCAGCCGGATGTGCAGGGACACAGCTCTCTCCAGGCTGTGATTGGTCCTTTTTGTTTTCTCTGCGCTGTCCTTTTTTGGACAGATATTGGAGATTTTAACTCAGTATCTATTTTTAGGATTTGGGAAAAAAAATGTTTGAGAGAATGGTGGGTCCACAGGCAGGTGTTAAACATAATACAGAGAGGTACTGAGTGCCCTGTCCCCAGTTTGCCCCAGGGTCACATCTTAACCTGGCACAGAGCACAGCCCGGGCATTGACGGAGCCAGTCCCAGCACAGAGCAGGGCATCTGCTCGGAGGCCTCACTGGCTCCCCCTGCCGGCCTCCCTCTTTAACCCGGCAGCCGCTACCTCAGTCTCTGGTCCATAACTTGCCACTTCGCAGATACTGTGAAGCTAAAGTAGCCCTGTTGCATGGCACAATGGTCAGCGCTGGCCCCTGGACCACAGGCCTGCGGGTTTAGATCCTGGCCGAGGGCACGCACTTACCCCGCTTGCAGGTTGATCCCGCCTGACCAGGCTGTAGGGAGCAACCACACGACGTGTCTCCCTAACATCAGTGTTTCTCTGTCCCTTCCTTTCTCTCTGAAACCAATAAAAACACTGAAAAAACTGATCTTAGAGGGGCCAGGGGGTAGGGCGGGGAGCACACACCTGTCTGTTGCCTCCCACACGCCCTAAGCAGGAATTAGCCACAGCCTGGGATGTGCCCTGACCGGAACCACCTGCCAGAGCCTACTCCTCCACCCACCCCCCTTCTCTCTCAGAGGTTGCGGTGGGAGCAGAGATCACTGGTTTGAGGCTTCCCTTCTCTCCAGGGACTCGGTGCTCTCAGTTCACCTTACCAGCAGGCACGGCTCCCGTTGCGTTCTGAAACAAACCGGGCTTATCTTATTGAGGGTGGTGCGATCTTCTGTGCCCTTGACCTTGCTCTCTGACGCGGGATTGTTTACAGTACGTTGTATCGTTCTCAGACGTTTGGGGGGTCTCCTGTGTTCTTTAGGCGGTGATTCTGGGGTGACTCCTTGTGGTGGGGAACACATTCAGAATTAGTTCAGGTCTCTGAGTTTGTCCAGGGTTGTTCGTGGCTCCAGCGTGGTCGTCTGGGTCCGTGTTCCACCAGCACTTGACAACCTGTGACCAGCTGGCAGGTGGAGAGCTGAATAAAGCTTAGGACAGCGGTCGGCAAACTCATTAGTCACAGCGCCCAATATCACATCCACCGGTACCACGACGGAAATTTCTTCTGAGAGCCAATATTTTAAACTTCTTCTAACGCCACTTCCTCAACATAGACTCGCCCAGGCCGTGGGATTTTATGGAAGAGCCACACTCCAGGGGCCAAAGAGCCATACGTGGTTCACGAGTCGTGGTTTGCAGACCACGGGCCTAGGGGATGCTGGTCGGTGGTACTTTGGAGTTCTCTTGTGTCCCTGCTCGTTTTCTTTCTAGTTCTGTCAGTGGTTGCGAGGATGGCACTGAAGTTCCCAATCAGGCTTGTGGATTTTAAATCGTTTTCTTTCCGTTCGACCAGTTTTTACTGCACATGGTTTATAGTTCTGCTGTTTGGTCCATGCACATCCCGGGTTCTTCTTGGTGGTTTGACCTTTGTCATCATATGATGCCGCTCTCTGTCTCTGGAAATTTCCTTTGATCTGAGGGGCTGGCGGGGGGGAGGGCAAGGCCGCGCCCTGTGGCAGGCCAGTGGGGATGGAGGTCGGAGCGTGGCCTTCTCCGACGCGGCCTCGGGGCCTTCGGGGCTTGTCCCGGCCTCCTGCGGGTGGAAGCCCGGGTCCCCACTGGCCTTTGCTGGTGCGGAGGGCGGGGAGCCAGTTGCTTCCTGTGTGTCTGGCCAGCATAGAGCTGCGATTGTCCGAGTGTTCTCTGTCTGCGGGGCTGCCCCTCCTGCTTTTAGCCGAGAGCCGACTGGTTGGGACCTTTCTTTCTCAGCCGCTGGCATTTCTGGGCTGCCAGCTTCTCCAGCTCTGGTTCTGGGACGTATGAGTCAAAAGGGAAGCCCAGCCGAACCCAGTGTGGCTCAGTGGATAGAGCGTCGGCCTGCTGACCAAAGGGTCCCAGGTTCAATTCCAGTCAAGGGCACATACCTTGGTTTTGGGCATATCCCTAGTAGGGAGTGTGCAAGAGGCAGATCAATGTTTCTATCTCTATCCCTCTCCCTTCCTCTCTGTAAAAACTCAATAAAATATATATATATATTTTTTTTTTTTAAAAAGGGGAAGCCCAGGGAACCCACCATCTCTGCTTGAGTCCTGGGTCCTTGCTGCCCTTCTTCTTGACTTTTTAAAAGTCTTCATTTCACAGGTCATGTGTACGGTGTTTGGTGGGAAACCAGGGAAAAATATATCTACTCCATTTTCCTGGAAGTGGAAGTCCAGTGTCTTTCTCTTCCATGTTTTGTGTTTTTGATGTCTTTTTAAATGAAACCTTCCTTATCATGACATTCAGCTATATTTTTAAAAACTAAAAAAAAAATATTTTTATTGACTTCCAAGAGGAAGGGAGAGGGAGAGAGAAACATCAGTGGTGAGAGAGAATAATTGATCGGCTGCTTCCTGTATGCCCTCTACTGGGGATCGAGCCTGCAACCTGGACATGTGCCCTGACCGGGAATCTAACTGTGGCCTTCTGGTTCATAGGTTGGTGCTCAACCACTGAGCCACACTGGCTGGGCCTAAAAGTTTTTTAAATTCTGCTTTTTCCATTTGTGTGTATCATCCACCTGGGATTTACCACGTTTGTGATGGGGAAGTGAGGGAGGAACCCAGTGGTATTTGCATAGATGGCCACATAGATGTTCCAGCGTCTTGAACAGCTGGTTTGGGGCGCTCTCTCGGGGTTCTCAGCCAACCGGATACTCTGGGAGACACTGCTTTAATACAGTAGCTTTGGGATAAGTCTTTGGTATGATAGGGCGCCCAACCTCCAAAAAGGTTTACTTTCTTGGGGTTTGGCTCTGTTTCATGAATGTTAGTTCAAAAACAGAACAACAAAATCAAGAGCAAAAAACCCTATTGGAATTGGCTTGGGTTTGCATTATCTTTAGCGTAAGCTCCTATTTACATTTCCCAGGTTCAAAAATATGTCCCGTGGTCCCGTGACAGCCTGGCTCAGGCAGGGCTCAATCCTTTGGTGGAGTGGGAACTTGCTCCTCATGGCGGGGTGCACCAGCAGGTCCCACAATGCACCTGTGGCTGCCAGTCTTTGAGCAGGTGTCCGAGCTGCCTGCAGCCGGCCTGGGCGAGGGAGCCGTGTCAGGGTTCTGCCACGTGGCCGGTGCCGGGCAGGAGAGGCCCAGTAAGGGCTGTTCGCCGGCACCGAGCCCGCAAACACGCGTTAAGATTCCGTGATTAGTGCTTGGGGTGTGAGGAGTGAGCACCGGCTGTGTCTCTGTGCAAATACTTGTTTTTTTTAGTCTTTTCAGAAATACTTGTGAAGACTTAGAAATTGTTTTATTTACTGCATTGCTTTGTCTCTACACACACACATTTTTTCCCTTGGGTCATTTCAAAGTGAGATACGGAGGTTTTGATATTTTATTCCTGAGTCCTTTGACATTGAGGATCATCCCTTACCTGGACACACCCCCTCAGCTCACCCAGGGAAGTGAACAGTACATCTTATCTCAGCCCACATTCCCCTTTGTGAGCTAGACTGTGTGGTTTTTGTTTGTGAAATAACCCCAGGATCTAGTCAGGATGCATGTATGGCATGGCACCTGGTTGTGGTCTCTAAGTCTAGAACAGCCCCCTGGTGTTTGGGGGTGTCAGCATTTGGACAAGCCCAGCCAGTTGTCTTGTGGGAGTCCCCCATTCTAGATCTGAGTGTCTTCGTGGTTCCTGTATTTCCTGTCACGTGCAAGTTAGGTCTAGAGCAGCTCTGCCCACCAGAAACATAACATGAGCCACATAGGTCCAAACAGGAATAAAAACAAGAAGTGGGTTTAACTTTATTTAATGTAATATGTTTCTCTACTTACCATCTGTTTCTATAAAGAGCCAGCGTCCGTAACGTCCACAACGACCAAAATGGCCGCCCGGACACCGGAAGTCAGTCCTGCTGCAGCTGCAGGTGTGGTGGCCCAGCACCGACTGCCGAGGGGGCTGTGGATCAGGCCTGGAGCAAAAGCAGGGTCTGAGCCGCAGCCTCCATGGCAGCTGTTGATCAGCCCCACCTCTCTGATCAGGCCTGGAGATAGGCCCAGGGATGCTGACTGGCATAGAAACCAACCAATCAGAACCAAATCTATATGAACTGTGAGGAGCCAATGGCTGCCTAGGAGGCAGAGTTTTTGACACTGCATGGCATAGAAACCAACCAATCAGCACCAAATCTGGGTGAACTGGGAGGATCTAATGGCTGCCTAGGAGGCAGAGCTTTTGACACTGCCTGGCATAAAAACCAACCAATTGGAACCAAATCTATGTGAACTTTTAAAATTCAGTGTGCACTTAGCATTTACAGGGCGAGCCCATTTCCTGTGGCTGGTGGCCCGTACTGGACAGCGCAGGATGAGACTTGGTCCAGCTCAGGACAGATATTCGTGGTAGCAGAGTTATGGGGCAGTACCTGCCCGCGCACAGCTCTGAACCCGGGGGATTGCTGAGGTCTGAGGCGACTCTTCTTCTTTTTCAGGCGCTGAGTGCTCTGGCATGGAGCAGGCGTGCCGGGGGTGAGGACCGCGCTCGGGGCCAGGTCACTGACGTCCTTTCATCGTGAGAGCGGCTGTGCACACTCACCCGGAGGAGGATGTCCGGGGGCCTTTCGCCGCTGCTGCCCGTCGGGGGGCGCACCTTTCTCCTCCTGCTCTGCGTGGCCGTGACTCGGTCCCACTGGCCCAGCGGCCCCGCGGAGGCGGCCGGGGCCTGGGAGAACCAGCTGGAGGCGTCCATGCACTCGGTGCTCTCAGACCTCCCGGAGGCGGTCCCCACGGTGGCCGGCATTCCCGACGGCACGGCCGTGGTCGGGCGCTCGTTCCGAGTGACCATTCCTACCGATGTCATCGCCTCTGACGGAGACGTCATCAAGGTGAGGCGGGATGTGAAGAGCGAATGAGGAAGCATAATCGCCTGCCATGGCAGATTGAGGTTTTGGTGTTTCAGTTCTAGGCTCTGGCGATTCTGAGCTCAGTTTTTCCAGAACCTACTTATTGTCCGTCGAGAGGGGAACAGTCACGGATGTTCACCAGAGGGTCCCATAATCCCAGGATAGCATCCTAAACCCTCATTCTTGCTCGTGTTTTAAAAAAACACATTTTTATTGATTTCAGAGAGGAAGGGGGAGGGAAGGAGAGAGAGACATCAATGATGAGAGCAAATCATTGATAGGCTGCCTCCCGCACGCCCTGCACTGGGGATCGAATCCACAACCCGGGCCTGTGCCTTGACTGAGACTTGAACCGTGACCTCCTGGTTCATAGATCGACACTCAACCCCTGAGCCACGCCTGCCGGGCCTTCCTCCCACTTTGAGGGTGTCGCCCCCAAAAGCCTTTGCATGCGTGCTCTGGAAGGTCTCCTGGTCCTCACCTGGGGGACTGGATGGCAAAGGCCTTCATTGGCCATGGGGTTAACCCCGAGAAATACTGACCTTTTCAATGCCCTGAACCTATTTTTTAAAAATAGGGCATGAATGATATAGGAGTTTTGCTCTGATTTAGTATTCCACGTTTACTAATGTCTTTGGTCACTTAGGAACCAAGATTAGTGCCCGCACTTCAGCCTGGCCCCATCTCCTTTTGGGGAAGCAGTTCAGGAACACGGGGGTCTGAGACTCATGTAGGAGGAGGAGGAGGAGGATCTTGGCCGACGCAGGCTGGGATGCTCAAACCACAAAGGCTGGCGGTTTAAAACCACCCATTTGTTCTGCTCACATTTTGTGGCCGGGAACGGAGGGACTCAGCTCGCTGGGGATCTTAGCTCGGCCTCCACGGCCTTTGCTGGAGGGGCAGCTCGGGCCAGAGGCCGCGCTCGGGGCTGGCTCGGCGCTGATGGCTCTCGTTCAGTGTTCTGTCAGTAAACGTGAGGCTCCCTGTGGCAGGGACGTAGCTGGCTGCTGGGCAGGGTTCTAGTTCCTTTCCCTGCGAACCTTTGGACGGGCTGCCTGGACTTCCTCTGGCACAGGCGCCGGGCTCCTCGGTTAGGCAGTTCGAGAGCCAGGACGGGAAGGTGCCAGTCTCCTGCGGCCGGGCTTGGAAAGCGCACAGCCACGCTGCCTGCACGCCCCTGGTCAGAGCACGGACGGGGTCTTGCCAGCCTCACCACAGCCTGCCTCTCAGACCCCAGCCCAGGCAGCTAGTGAGAAACGGCCACAGTCCTTGCCCCTCTCCAGCCCCGAGGAGAGTGGATCATGCCACGTCCCCCTGAACCTCGACAGCCCCCCCCCTCCCCCGTGCTCCCTTCCTTTCCCCGTTGGCCCTTGTCTTGGGGCCGCGGCTGGCTCTCGGCCTGTGATCGCAGAGGTGGCCCTGCTTCTGGAGAGGCTGCTCACTCCCCCCAGCTCTTTCCAGCCGGCGGGGTCCCACAGACGCGCCCTAACCCCCAGCGAGCCTGGTGCAGTCTGACCCCGATGCAGTCTGACCCTTAGGCGGAGGAGGACAGTGTGGGGCACATTTCTGGCCCAGCCGCATTCCCCATCTAGATATCCACCCGCTGCCCCGGCTGCCTCCTTCCTGTGGCCGTGGACCATCCTCCGTGGTTCGTCTTGACCACAGGCGCCTGGCCGTGCGAGTGCGCAGACCGTGGCTGGGTCGCAGAGACGCTTAACAGGCTTACCCTCCGGGAGCAGGAAAGAGGTTTTACGGAAAACAGGATTTTGCCGGAGCATATTTATCTGCAAAGCAGACCACTTAGCGGCTGATGAGCCTGAGGAACGAGATGGTGCTCTTCCTCTCGGCCCTCTCGTGAAGGGACGGGGCCGCCCCTCTCAGCCCTCAGATTTCTCCTGTTGGTGGAGCCCCTCGGCCTCCTGCCCGGACACAGTGCGGACTTCCTTCAGCCCAGGCCCCGCAGCCTTCCCGGGCCCTGCCCTCGCTGGCACGCCCCCCATTGTCCCCCAGAACAATGGCCACTCTCTGGCCGGGAAGGGGAGCTCATGAAAGGAGCGTTTCTTCCCGCTGGAGGGCCGCCTGGTGCGATGAGCTGCGGCTTCTTCCTGCCTCAGTGGGTGCGCCGCCCTGAATGGGCCCCTTGTGAGCCGCTCCCCGCGGAGGGGAAGGCCGAGGGCGGTGAGGGGGGGGGTCTGTCAGGAAGCGTCGCCTGATGGCATCACGCAGACACTTGTCAGACACCGGCCTGTGCGATGTGAAGGAAACACTGACGGACTGAAGGACAGGCCAGAGGAAAAGAGGACCGCAGGGCTGGGGACGGGATGGACACTGAGGTTATCAGCGCCTGTCCCTCCCTTTGGGGACCAGGGGAGTCTGTCTTTAGCTGCGAGCAGGCCCGTTAGTGAAACGCTCCGTGACCAGACCAGGCACCGGCGGGCCGGGCAGGCGTGTTCCCGGTGGGGCCTGTGCCGCGTGCCGCTGGGAGGGCTGCGTGCCAGCCTGGAGCCAGGTCTCGTGGCTGTGGCTCTGCTTCACTCGCACCCCCGCCCGCCATGGTCTTCGCTTCGCGGGGAGAGTCTTCGCCCTTTGACCCCCAGCCAGAGGCTCTTCTGTTGCCCGGGGCCCGGCCACGCTGCCCACGGGCTTCATTTGCAGAAGTTGGCGTCGGCCACCGAGCACATTTGTCTCGTTGTCACGGTCTGTGACGTGACATGGGATCCCCGGACGCGAGCACACGGGGCCTCTGACGCCTGGCTCCTGCCTCCCTGAGCAGAGGAGACCAGGCGGGCGGCCCTGACGCCCCTTATGTCCGAGAGCCGCCGGGCGGTGCCCGTGGTGCCTGGTCGGCAAACTGCGAAGATCCTGCCTCCCCCTCCTGCAGTTCTCATTCCCTGGTGCTGTGAGCTTCTTTGGGGGGGTCCCGGCCAGTTAGGAGGAGGACTGGGCGTGGGCTGGGCCTCGGCTCCCAGTGCATCCGGTGGCGGGGAAGCAGACCAGGTACTCAGCACAGGGGGCCTGGACTGTGATGCAGAGAACGGCACCGCCCCCTCTTTACAGATGAGGGTGGGCCGGCCCCAGCCTGCCCGGACCTGGGCCTCAGCCCCGCCGCTGCCGATGGGGCTCCACCGGGGGAGGGTGCCGCTCAGGATGAGTTCTGGCTTGTCGGGAGCTGTCTCTCAGGAACTCTCCCATCAGCTTCCCCTCGGCCTGGGGAGGGGCCAGAGTTTGAACACGGAGGGCGGCCGCTCCGTGGACCGGGGCTCCTGCTGGGAGCAGATGTTGGAGCCCAGAGGTTCCCTCCACGGAGCAGGGGGATGGCCGCCCGTGACCGGGTGCCGCCAGCCCCGGGCCTGTTCAGACCTCCCCGTTCAGGGCTTTCCCCGGTGGCCGTGGGAGGGCGGTGCCGCGTGGCCTGGACCCGGTGAGGCTCCTGTGGAAGGTGTGCTTTGCTTCCTGCACCTCCCTGTCCCCTCTGAGCTTTGGGGTCTGAACCCGGGACAGAGCCCTTCTATCAAGTGAATCAGTGTCGTCAGTGCTGCCTGGCCTGCCCTGCCGGGACACGATCTCTGAGTGCGGGGTCAGAGGGCTCGTCAGTGCCTTTCCCGCCTGTCCCGGCGACCCCAGGACCCCGGGAGCGGCCCGCTTCCGGCTGCGGGGCCAGCTGAGCCGGGGCTCTAGGACGGAGGAGCCAGCGTCCGCAGAGGCGAAGGCGGACCGGGCGCAGGGTGGAGTCGTCAGTTTCCCGACGGGCTTGTCCTGTGCCGTAGCTGTGGGACGACCCTGACAGAATGTTCCAGGGACCAGCACAGACTGCCGGGCCGCGCCCCTCCCAGGGAGACGCGGAGACTTTGACTCGCTCTGGTGAGACCTGGGCTGTCTATCTCCCACGTGTGTGACTGACGACATGCCATCGCCATGGTAGAGGTGACATGGCCTGGCTTAATACACTGCTTTCCAGGCTGGCTGGTAGGAGCCGAGGCACAGCGGGCCTGAGTCCATTCCTGGGAAATGCCCACAGAGTGCGGTGGCTGCGGGTCAGCGGAGAGGAGCTGAGGGGCAGCCCCCTGTTTGGAGGTGCCCGTGCGGCTGGGGAGAGCCCGGGCCTCTTGCTCGGCTGCGGACGTAGGAACGCGGGGTCGGGCACAGGCCTGGCTGCCCGGCCACTCAGGAATGTGCCCTGGGCCTGGCCACCGGCTGGCACCCGCCATGGAGCCTCTCCTGGTCCCTGAAGGTGGCTCTTCCTTCCTGACTTTGCCCCACGCTCCACCCAGGCCCCTCCCCGCTGAGCCCCCTCTGCCAGGTGTGCTCTCATCTCAGGGTGGCTGTCGGGGGAGGGGGTGCAGAAACCGCGTCCACACCCCACTCTCCTGCTGCCGCCTCTCGGGACCCCAGGTCCGGCCCACCCTGTGAGTGTCTCACGGCTCCCCAGCTGCTCCGTTGGGGCCTTACATCTGTGCTGCTTTTTTTGTGCAAAACGAGCATTCAAACTTCGCTTTATATGTTTGTAGGTGATGGAGGCTGTTTACATAGTTAGCATAACTGAAGTGAAAAGTAGTGTAAAGCACAAGTATTTTTGCCAAAACATTTGAAATATTTTTTGTTGCTAAAAAGCTTGTGAAGGAACATATATGTCATGTTCTTCATGGATCGGGAAATACCAATTTCTCAGATACTTGCCCGTTTCTCTCGCTGGTGGTGTTTGCAGCGAATGGGTAGTGAGCTGGCAGACAGGGCTAGCGGTGTTAGACCGCGGCGCTCCTCCTGGGTGGAAGGTGGTGTCTGCGGAGGCCGGAGGAGGCTGGCGGGTCTGCAGGCAACGTGGGCAACAAGGTGGCTGGCATGTCGCTGCTATCAGCCCCACGGTGCCCTGTGTTATTTACTCTGTTTTTATTGATTTCAGAGAGGACAGGGGAGAGAGAGAAACATCCGTGATGAGAGAGACTCGTGGATCAGCTGCCTCCTGCACGCTCTACACTGGGGATCAAGCCTGCAACCCGGGCCTGTGCCCTGACCAGCATCAAACCATGACTTCCTGGTTCCTAGGTCGATGCTCAGCCACCCTGGCCGGGCCCCTGCAGCCGTCCTCTGGGATGAGACCTGCTCGAGGGCCAGCCCCGCTCTCGCCACCCGTTGGCCTGGAGGGACTCGGTGGCCTTTCAGCCAGCCCGCCGCCAGCCCCGTCTCCGGCAGCCCCGTGAGCCCGGAGCGAGAGGGGCTCCCCAGCAGGGGCTCGCAGTGACCCTCCCTCCTGTCGCCCAGTCAGGCGAGGCCAGCGTGGCTTGTGACCTCTCCGGTGAGCGGGACAGGAGCACTCACCTCCGCTGGTTCTCTTCCAGGTCTCGGCCGCAGGGAAGGAGGCCTTGCCGCCCTGGCTGCACTGGGACCCGCAGAGCCGCAGCCTGGAGGGGCTGCCCCTCGACACCGATAAGGGGGTGCACTACATTGCGGTGAGCGCCGCGCGGCCGGGGGCCAACGGGAGCCACGTGCCCCCGGCCTCCAGCGTGTTCTCCATCGAGGTGTACCCCGAGGACCACAGCGAGCCGCAGGCCGCGCGGGCCGGCACGGAGCCCGGGGAGCCGGCGGCCTCCGCCTGCGCGGCCGACGAGCCGGTGACGGTGCTGACGGTCATCCTGGACGCTGACCTCACCAAGATGAGCGCGCGGCAGCGGGTCGCCCTGCTGCGCAGCATGCGGGGCTTCTCGGGCGTGGAGCTGCCCGGCATGAAGCTGGTGCCCGTGGTCAACAACCGGCTCTTCGACATGTCCGCCTTCATGGCCGGCCCGGGCAACGCCAAGAAGGTGGTGGAGAACGGGGCCCTGCTCTCCTGGAGGCTGGGCTGCGCGCTCAGCCAGAGCAGCGTGCCCGACATTCGCGGGGTGGAGGCGCCCGCCCGCGAGGGGGCCATGTCCGCCCAGCTCGGCTACCCCGTCGTGGGCTGGCACATCGCCAACAAGAAGCCGCCGCTGCCCAAACGCGTCCGGCGGCAGATCCACGCCACCCCCACGCCCGTCACCGCCATCGGCCCGCCCACCACGGCCGTCCCCGAGCCGCCGACCCGCATCGTGCCCACCCCCACGTCCCCGGCCATCGCTCCCCCCACGGAGACCCTGGCCCCCCCGGTCCGGGACCCCGTTCCCGGGAAGCCCACCGTCACCATCCGGACCCGCGGGGCCATCGTCCAGACCCCGACCCTGGGCCCCATCCAGCCCACGCGGGTGTCCGAGGCCGGCACCACGGCCCCTGGTCAGATCCGCCCCACCGTGACCATCCCCGGCTACGTGGAGCCCACGGCCGTCGCCACCCCGCCCACGACCACCACCAAGAAGCCACGCGTGTCCACGCCCAGGCCGGCCACTCCCTCTACCGACTCCACCGCCACGACGCGCCGGCCCACCAAGAAGCCACGCACCTCGCGGCCGGCGCCCCGGGTCACCACCAAGGCGTCCATCACCAGACCGGAAACGGCCTCGCCGCCCACCCGCCTCCGCACCACCACCAGCGGGCCGCCCCGCGCGGGGGAGCCCAACCAGCGCCCCGAGCTCAAGAACCACATCGACAGGGTGGACGCCTGGGTGGGCACCTACTTCGAGGTGAAGATCCCGCCGGACACCTTCTACGACAAGGAGGACACGACCACGGACAAGCTGAAGCTGACGCTCAAGCTGCGGGAGCAGCAGCTGGTGGGCGAGAAGTCGTGGGTGCAGTTCAACAGCAACAGCCAGCTGCTGTATGGCCTGCCCGACGGCGGCCACGAGGGCAAGCACGAGTACTTCCTGCATGCCACCGACAAGGGCGGCCTGTCCGCCGTGGACGCCTTCGAGATCCACGTGCACAAGCGGCCGCAGGGCGACAGGGCGCCCGCGCGCTTCCAGGCCACGCTGGCGGGCGAGCCGGGGCCCGTGCTCAACGACATCCACAAGAAGATCGCGCTGGTGCGGAAGCTGGCCTTCGCCTTCGGGGACCGCAACTGCAGCACCCTCACGCTGCAGGGCATCACGCCCGGCTCCATCGTGGTGGAGTGGACCAACAACACGCTGCCCCTCGAGCCCTGCCCCAAGGAGCAGGTGGCGGCGCTGAGCCGCAGGATCGCCGAGGATGACGGCAGGCCCCGGCCCGCCTTCTCCAACGCCCTGGAGCCCGACTTCAAGGCCCTGAGCGTGGCCGTGACGGGTGCCGCGAGCTGCCGCCACCTGCAGTTCATCCCCGTGGCGCCGCCCCGGAGGGTGCCCTCGGAGGCGCCCACCACGGCCGTGCCCGACCGGGACCCCGAGAAGAGCAGCGAGGACGACGTGTACCTGCACACGGTCATCCCGGCCGTGGTGGTGGCCGCCATCCTGCTCGTGGCCGGCATCATCGCCATGATCTGCTACCGCAAGAAGCGCAAGGGCAAGCTCACGCTGGAGGACCAGGCCACCTTCATCAAGAAGGGCGTGCCCATCATCTTCGCCGACGAGCTGGACGACTCCAAGCCGCCGCCCTCCTCCAGCATGCCGCTCATCCTGCAGGAGGAGAAGGCCCCCCTGCCGCCGCCCGAGTACCCCAACCAGAGCGTGCCCGAGACCACGCCGCTGAACCAGGACCCGGCGGGAGAGTACACGCCCCTGCGCGAGGAGGACCCCAACGCGCCTCCCTACCAGCCCCCCCCGCCCTTCACCGCCCCCCTGGAGGGCAAGGGCTCGCGCCCCAAGAACATGACCCCGTACCGCTCGCCCCCCCCCTACGTGCCCCCGTAACCCACGGGCGCCTGGTGGAGGCAGGGCGGGGCGGGGCCCCGGAGCCCACGCGGCGTTGTCTGGAGGCGGGCGGCCCGCCGGCCACCGCCCGCAGCGACGCCCGGCCCGGCACACACCGCGCGGGGCCGGACACGCCCGCCTCTCTGCCCTCCTCTCCCGAAGCGGCCGGAGGGGCCTCGGGACATTTTTACTTTCTTTCTGCCTAACAGCTTTTCGTTTGTTCATAGAGAACTCCTCACTGCGCGGCCGCGGCTCCGCGGGCACCGGGCGCGGAGGGCCGGAGGGAGGAGCGAGGAGCCCGCGGGCAGTGCTGGCGGCCGCGGCCTCTGCGTTTGCCTTTAACACTAACTGTACTGTTTTTTCTATTCACGTGTGTCTAGCTGCAGGAGGTAACATGGAAAACAGTAGCTAAAGATGACATTCAGAGGACTTTCTTAAGGTTCCGTTTTTACATTTACTCTGCTGTTTACCTGGACTCGTATGTGTAATTCGGGGTGGGGGTGGGAAATGGCTTTGCTAAACATCAGCTCCCGGGGTGTTTCAAACGTAGAGAAGACCAAGGGACAGTATTTTTTATCAAAGGAATCCTATTTTTTCACACTACGTAACCTGGTGGCTCTGCCGCCCCAGAGCCTGACTGGGGGCCTCCCGGCCCTGGCTCAGGGGCCAGGGCCCTGGTGCTGGGCTTGCTCTCCTGCCGCGGCCAAGGGCTGGACGCTGGAGGGGCCCCGGGCCGTGGACACCACCCCCCACCCCGCCCCATGCACGCTCGCAGCTCACCACCACGGGGTCTTCATTTCCATGGAAACGGGACTCCAAAAGGCCGTGGGCCACGGCCCCCAACCTAGGTGCTGCAGGGTGGGCCAGCTGCTCATGGGGTGCCGGGAGGTCGAAGGCCTCGACCGCACCAACCTGGTTTCTCGCCTTCCGCGTTCCCTCCCCAAGGAAGACCGCGGCTTCTGAGACGCTCGGTGGGGGACATTTTGGTGAAGATGCAATATTTTTATGTCATGTGATGATGCTCTTTCCTCACTTGACCTTGGCCACCTGGTCCCCACA
>PVJN01040383.1:0-19232 GCA_004026805.1 Lasiurus borealis | reverse complement strand
AAGTCAAAAATTTGAAATATAAAGAAACAGAAAACACTCAACTGGAAAAGCAAGAAGAGAAAAGAATCCAAAAATGTGAATATAATGTAAGGAGACTCTGGGACAGCTTCAAGCATACCAACATCAGAATTGTGGGAGTGCCAGAGGAAGAGAGAGAGCAAGATACTGAAAACCTATTTAAAGAAATAATGACTGAAAATTTCCCACATCTGGTAAAAGAAATAGACTTACAAGTCCAGGAAACACACAGAACCCCACATAAAAGGAATCCAAAGAGGACTACACCAAGACACATCATAATTCAAATACCAAGAGCAAAAGACAAAGAGAGAATATTAAAAGCAGCAAGAGAAAAACAGTTTATTACCTACAAGGGAGCACCCATATGACTGTCAGCTGATTTCTCAACAGAAACGATGCAGGCCAGATGGGAGTGGCAAGAAATATTCAACGTGATGAATAGCAAGATCCTACAACCAAGAATAATCTATCCAGCAAAGCTAACATTCAGAATTGAAGGGCAGATAAAGAGCTTCACAGATAAGAAAAAGCTAAAGGAGTTCATCAACTCCAAACCAGTGTTATATGAAATGCTGAAGGGTACTCTTTTAGAAGAGGAAGAAGAAAAAGGTAAAAGCCAAAAAATTATGAACAATTACATATCTATCAACAAGTGAATCTAAAAGTTAAGTGAATTAAAAATTCACTTTTTAATTCACTATGGATGAGATCAATGGGAGGAAACTAAGGGCAGAGGGAGAGGTGGGGGCTGGGTGGAGGGATGCTATGGAGGGGAAAAAAGAGAAACAAATGTAATAATCTGAATAATAAAGATTTAATTTAAAAATAAAAAAATAAAATAAAATATATTCTTAAAAAAATAAAATAAAATAAAAAATCAATAAAATATATTTAAAAAAAAAAAAAAAAAAAAACCCTTACAATTGAAGGACCTAAATAAAAGAAGAAATAGTCCCTGTCCATGCATAGAAAGATAACATATGTATAGAGACATATGTACTTTTTATAAAGTTCGACTGAAACTAAACAGGGTAATAATGAGATAATAAAAAGTGTTAACACATGTTAGCACATAATTTAAAAGCAAGAAAAAGATAAACACAAAATTTATGGTACTGGTAGGAGATGGGCTGAAGTAATCTGTAACTAGCTAGGATATTTCCGTGCTTAAGTTTTTGAGTTGTGTGTTAACCAGTGATCATTATATTTGTCAATAAATAGGAAAAAATGAAAAAAAAAAGAGTTTTACAACAGAATCTGCTCAAACCTTTTTTCTGTGTGTTTTAAAGCAAGTCTGACTGCTCCAATCTTGTCTTTTTTTTGGTTAGTTACAAAAAACCACACTTAAAATTTAAATATATGAAATGCTGTAGGGTTTTCTTTAAGAAGAGGAAATAGAAGGAAGAAGAATAAAAAGGTAAAGATAAAAATTATGAACAACGAAGTATAACAAATACATACCTATCAACAAGTGAACCTAAAAATCAAGTGAATAAAAAATACAATGAACAGAATAAATTTGTGAATATAATAGAATTAGGGGCATAGAAAGGGAATGAACTAATAATTCTTGGGGGAAAGGAGGAGTGAGGGGTGCAGAAAGAGACTGGACAAAAATCTTAGAACTGTGGATGAGGACAGTGGCAGGGGGTAAGGCCATGGGGTGGGGGTAGGGGAAAATCAGATGGAGGGGAGCTATGGGGGGGAGAGGAACATCTGTACTAAACTGAACAATAAAGATTTATTTTTAAGAAAAAAAGAAAGAAAATGAAAGGTATAAAGAAACAAATGGAAGGACTAAGAAAATAGTAAAACAGCCCTTGATGGTTTGGTTTAGGGGATAGAGCATCAGTCTGCTGACTGAAGGGACCCAGGTACAATTCTGGTCAAAGGCACATGCCTGAGTTGCAGACTTGATCCCCAGTAGGGGACATACAGGAAGCAAACAATCAATGATTCTCTTTTATCATTGAGGTTTCTATCTCTCTTTCCCTCTCCATTCCTTGCAGAAATCAATAAAGATATGTTTTAAAAAAAGAAAAAAAAATGTTGTAAAACATTAAGAAAGGTCCTTTTAGACAGTGAAAATGAATCTAAATTTAGATGTATAATTTGAACTGAAGTAAAGAACGTGAAGAGGAATGCTTTTCAATATTAAAAGCAAATGCCTCTTTCAGTTATCAGGATTTGAACTTAACAGCACTGACATTTTGGAGTAAAATAAAGATTGACTTAAGAAATGCGTTCTTTAGAAAATGTAATTTTTCTGATGATTTTAAGATCATCTTTATTTATTTAAGTAGAGGGAAGTAAGCATTATATAATACTCCAACTATCCTTTTTGCTCTAACTTTAATAATATTAACAGAAGACATTCTTTGTACCATCAATCAGTATGATTACCATACAGGTGACTTAATAATGTAATTATGTAATGGAAATATCAGGAAAAACAGAAGGAGGTAGAAGGTTTAGTATTTTAAATAACTATCATCAAACATGTGACCACTTTACAAAATGTGAAATGAAAATTCAATAATATTCTCACTATTTGACATATGAATATGCTTACCTCAAATTACAGCTGGTTAACAAATATATTAATCTAAACTTTTCATTATACTAACAATATTACTTTAAAAAATGTGATTTTTTATTTTTCTTTTTAGGAGTATCTGTGAAAGATATGCTTGCATTTTCTTTAATAATGTAATATTGTTGTATGATTTAAAAACATCATTAACAATTCTGTATTGTTTTCACAGTATTAATCGTGTAACTTCCATTATTTCTCTTCAATCCTAGAACTCTATACGAAATATAATAGCTGTGTTTTCAGAAAAGCATAAATGAAACTATTGTAAAAATATTGTAACCTCCTGATGAAGTGAAGCAATGAAATCATAAACATGAAGAATTATTTCATTTGGTATTTGTGGACCCTCAATTCATTGACTATTGCTGATTTTGTAACAAAATCTTTATCTTTTATGTGTTTTCATAAAAAAAGTTTAGTGAATAAATTTTCTTTGTACAAAGCTTAGTCTGGCTTCACCTATTATTTGAAATCTGTTAACCTGAAAAGCAGTGAAAATGAAGTGACTTATAAGTGGTTAAATTATGTATACATATTTTGGTGACACCTTTCCTTTTTAAGTATATTTTATTGATTTTTTTAACAGAGTGGAAGGGGAAGGGATAGAGAGTAAGAAACATCAAACACCTGCCTCCTGCACACCTCCCACTGGGGAAGTGCCAGCAATCAAGGTACATAGCCTTGACTGGAATCAAATTTGTCTACCCACTGAGCCAAACCAGTTTTGGCATTGTGGACACTTTTATATATAATCTAAATATGAAAAAGATATCAGAATTTCTAGGAAAAAAATCTTAGTTTACATTACTATAGTACATTTTTAAAACTAATTTTTTAAAAATATTATTTTATTGATTTTTTTTTACAGAGAGGAAGGGAGAGGGATAGAGAGTTAGAAATATTGAAAGACATTGATCAGTTGCCTCCTGCACACCCCCTACTGGTGATGTGCTTGCAACCAAGATACATGCCCTTGACCAGAATTGAACCTGGGACCCTTCAGTCTACAGGCCAATGCTCTATCTACTAAGCCAAACCAGTTTTGGCTGTTAAAACTAATTTAAAAAATACTCACATAGCCGAGACCAGTTCGCTCAGTGGATAGAGCATCGGCTTGCAGACTGAAAGGTCCCGGGTTCAATTCCTGTTGGGGGCATGTACCTTGCTTGTGGGCACATCTCCACAGTGGGGCGTGCAGGAGGCAGCTGATCGATGTCTCTCTCTCTCATCGATGTTTCTGATTTTCTATCTCTCTCCCTTCCTCTCCGTAAAAAATCAATCAAATATATTAAAAAAAAATACTCACATAGTACCATTAACTGAAGTCTTTTTTTTCTTTTCTTTTTTTTCTTGTGAGAATGATATTTAATTTAAACATTTTTGTTTGCAACTAAATATCTGTGAATTTTAAATTAACACTAGAGCCCCAGTGCATGAAATTCATGCATGGAGGGAGGGTGTCCCTCGTTTCCTTGGCAATGAAGGAAGCCAATCTGTCCACACACTCTGGCAGTTCCAGGCTACATAGTTTCAACTACAGAAGATAAATAAATTCCAACAAAAATATGGCAGCCATGGAACTGGAGAAAGCAAGAGGCTAGGGTTGCCCCCAGCAATAGTGGAAGCCAAGCTTCTGCAGCCCTGGCCTGTCTTGGCCTCAGATTAAGGGTACAAAGTTTCAATTATAGAAGATAAATAAATGTCAAAATAAATCCCACGGTGTGAGCAGAAGCCTTGGCTCTGCTCCAGGCTATAAAATTTCAATTATAGAAGATAAATAAATCCCAGATACCAGGGCCCCTGTTTGGGTTGCTGGGGTGGTGGGGGCAGGGGGTGAGTGTGGCCAGCCTGCAAACCACCACAGACCTCTTTCCCAGGCCACCCCATTCCCCAAGGGAACCCCCCCCCCGAATCTCAGACACGCTTCAGGACAAACCAGCTGGACCCCCTCCATACAACACCTCTATCCTATCTAATATAAGAGTAATATGCAGATTGACCATCACCAAAGATGGCTGGCCCCATGTGGTCAAAGATACTGCCCCCATGTGGACACAAGATGGCCATCACAAGATGGCCAGCAGGGGAGGGCAGGTGGCAGGGACCAGGCCTACAAGGGAGGGCAGTTGTGGTCAATTAGGCCTGCAAAAGAGGGCAGTTGGGGGTGATAAAGCCTGCAGGAGAGGGCAGTTATGGGTGACCAAGCAGGCAGAGAAAGGAAGTTGGAGGCAACCTGGCCTGCAGGGAAGGGCAGTTGGGGGGAGACCAAGGCCTGCAGGGAGAACAGTTGGGGGAACCAGGCTTGCAGAGGAGGGCAGTTAGGGGCTAAGAGGCTGGCAGGGGAGCAATTAGGCATCAATCAGGCTGGCAGGGGAGTAGTTAAGTGGTGATCAGGCCTGAAGAAAAATGTAGTCAGAGGTGACTGGACCGGCAGGGGAAGGCAGTTAGGGGCAATTGGGCCAACAGGGGAGCAGTTAGGTGTCTATCAGGCTGGCAAGGGAATGGTTAGGGGATGATCTGCTGACAGGCAGAAGTGGTTAGGGACAATCAGGCAGACAGGCAGGCAGTTGAGCGGTTGGGTGCCAACAGTACTGGATTGTGAGAGGGACATCTGACTGTCTATTTAGGTCTGATTGGTAGGATATCCTCTTCAGATTGGAGAGGGTGCAGGCTGGGCTGAGGGCCATACCCCACCCAGTCATGAGTTTTGTGCATCAGGCCTCTAGTGTTACATAATAGAATGTTATCCAGCCATTAAAAAATAGTAGAAACATCATTTTAACACGCATCTGTTAGTAACAAATGATACATGTAGTTGTTTCACTTGATTATTTGCAACCTGTGTATCTTCTATGGAAAGGTGTCTGTCCACATCTTTGTTTCTTTGTAATTGAAGAGGTTTTATTCATATTGTTGAGGGTTTTTTTGTTTTGTTTTTCTTTAATATATTTTATTGATTTTTTACAGAAAGAAAGGGAAAAGGATAGAGAGTTAGAAACATTGATGAGAGAGAAACATCAATCAGCTGCCTCCTGCGCACCTTCTACTGGGGATATGCCTGCAATCAAATTACATGCCCTTGACCAGAATGAATCTGGGACCTTTCAGGCGACAGGCCAACACTCTATCCACTGAGCCAAACTGATTAGTGCTCTTATTGTTGAGGTTTAAGAATCCTTGTATATGCTTGGTGTGTCTTTTAACAAATCGGAGATATATGTGTTTTCTTAAAGTGTGAAATTCATGTTTTCATTTTCCTAATGTATTTCTTAGGATAATGTTTTCAATTAAAATTAG
Organism: Lasiurus borealis; assembly: GCA_004026805.1. NCBI lineage: Eukaryota > Metazoa > Chordata > Mammalia > Chiroptera > Vespertilionidae > Lasiurus > Lasiurus borealis. The sequence continues at coordinate 13,318 of PVJN01040383.1, read as the reverse complement.
GTTCAATTATTAATGTTTAATTTATAGATGGTAATTTGATGGTGTAGCTAATAATCCCTAAATTCATGCCCACAGATTTTTTTTCCTGTTTCACTTGGAAGGTTTATACATAATTGTTAATATTATTTAAAATTTATACCTCAGGTGGAGATAACATTTGCATACTACAAGGTCTTTTTCTATATCTACATCTGCAATATATATATTTCACATATATATTATCCAGATACGAAGATGGTTAGTATATATATATGTAAATGTTCCAAAAGTTCTGGTGCTATTTTTGACAATTCATTCTTTTTGTCATCAAATGTTAGAAGGAAGGAAAAGTTTTCTTCAAATCTTTTGGAAAAACTGCCTGAGTCTGACAATTAAAGGGACAAAAAAAAAAAACAAAACAAATTAACAGGTTAAAAGCATGCAAATTTACTAAATTTTCACATATATGTAAGAACTTTCACAAATGAATGAAAACTTAAAGTCACCAGAGTCAATTTTAGACAATACATTTGTAAGAAATTGACAAGACAAAGGCATTTGCACTAGGAATAGTAAATGGTAAATAAGTAACAAGAAAGATAAAGTTTAGTTTAACAGGTCACTCCTCATAAGAGGTCACCCACCATTTCTCATTTTTAGGGAGAAGAATGTCTTCTTTTGGGACAAGGAGAGTACTCTTTACATGGGAAGTTTATCTCATACTTTCAGGAAGACAAAGGAGGTCAGAGTGTCCTTGTACCAGCTATCTCTTAGGATCATAGCAGCACAACTTACAATAGTTAATATTTGAAAACAGCCCATCAATAGATGAGTGGATTAAAAAAATTGGGGTACATGAATAATGGAATATTATGTAATGGTAAAAAGAGAAAATCTTTACCATTTACAACAGCAGGGATGGACCTGGAGGATAATTTGCTAAGCAAGCAGTCAAAGAGAGATTAGTATCCCATTATCTCACTTATATGTAGAATCTAATGAACAAAAAAAACTGAAGAACAAAATAGATAGAGACTTAGAAGCATAGAACAGACTGATGAATTTCAGAGGGAAGGCAGGGAGCAGTGTGGGGAAAGGAGATAAACTGGGAGGCTTAGATGCATAAATGCATAGCCCTGGAGTAGACAATAATGTGGTAAAGCCTTTGGAGGGAAGTTGTGGCGTGAGGGGTTCAATGGGGAAAAAAAAGGAAGATATGTGTAACCTTTTCAACAATAAAGTAGAATTTTAAAAAGTGAAATAGAGTAAACTAAAAAAACGGCAATACATACCTCTCAACAATTGAATAAAAACAAAATAATAGAACAAGCAGAACAGAAATGAACTTGTAGATACATTTTGATAGTTGCCTCATGGAGGAAGGTTGGGGTTTGGTTAAAAAAGAAAAAAAGGTGAAGGGATTAAAAAGTAAAAACTACATAATAGTGATGGAAATATAATGTACAGCATAAGGATTATAATTTATATATATATATATAAAAGGCTAAGTGACCAACCATAAGTCTGTGTGTGACCATCCAACTGACCAAGCGGCAATACAATATGCATGGCAACTTAAAAATGAACATTGATACATATAAGGCTCTCTTTGGCACCAATTGTACATGTGTATATTTAACAATTATTCTTGGTTATGAATTTGGTTGTTTTTGTTAACATTCTAAAGCTGAAAGAAAACAAAAGCATCGACAGAATATATCTGAAGACCAACTATTGGCACAACTGCTACTATCTGATACTGGCATCTCACTTAAATTAATTTGAAGATAGTATCTCATAGTGCCAGCATTTGCAATGACTATTAATAAATCACAAAGACAAACTCTAGACAGAGTAGGAATATTTCTACCTGAACCCATTTTTGGACATGATCAGTTATATTGGGCTTTCAAGTTTGAAGAGCATGTGACATTAAAGTTAAAGTTGTAAATACTTCATCACAAGGGAAATTATTTAAGCACTTTGTTCTTGACTAGTGTGGTATACAGGGAGATATTAGAATAAACTTAATTAATTTATCAGTCATTTTGTTTATCAATGTTGTTTTTATATTATGTATTTGTTGTTTTTATAGTATATCTTTGTTATTATTGTTTGTTTATTAAGCAATTTATATATTATTTTTATATAAATTTTACTAATATTATTTCATCTATGACACTTATAGAGAAAGAGCAAATAGCAATATTAATATATTTCTTCTAATTAATTTCCTTTCATGATATGGTGGTAAATGGGAATGACATTCATCAGGATAATCACTCATTAAGTTGTATAAGATCTAATCACTGGGTATACTCCTGAAACTAATATATAAAATTGTATATAAGCTCTGATTGAAAAATAAAAGTAATTTGAAAAAAAATAAAGTAAAATTGAAAAGAAAAACTATATATTAATATTTATATCAAGTCAAAAGGTATAAATGGAAACTCCTTAAATATGACATCTGTTTAACTTTATATTAAAGCCGTTCATTTTATATATTTATTGTGAATATATTCTCACATATTCATGTAGCTAATGGTATCATTAGTCACTATGTGTCATTCATCTAGTTTCAAAAGGTGTCATCTATGATCAAACACCATTATTTTGTACACACACAGTCTCACACTGCCTTACAACTTATTTTTTTAATATGTTTTTATTGATTTTTAGAGATAGAAAAAGGAAGAGGGAGAGAGAGAGATAAAGAACTATGAGAGAGAAACATTGATTAGATACCTTCAGTATGCCCCATACTGGAGAACAAACCCACAACCTGGGCATGTTCCCTGACCAGCATTTGAACCAGTTACCTCTTGGTGAATAGGACAACAGTCAATCAACCCTTCCACATGGGCCAGGGTGCCTTAAAATTTCTTAAGGGCAAATGAATGCAGTTATTCTGAGTCATGTCTTGAGCCAAACACTAATCCATTTTAACTCTTGTCTTTTCCTCCTCCACTTTGGCCTGCTCATAACTGCCAACCCTGTCTCTACTTTTCTTTTTATTCTTTTCCGGTATGCTACTCTGATGGTAAAAGCCTGCCATTGAACAGATTCACAGTCAATGCTGAACACCCAGCTCAGAGTGAACAGTGATGCTTTCTGTCCATCCTATTTTGCTCTCACCAAAGGCTGTGAGTGAGACCCTGATGTTTCTGTGCAACATTCTGCAGACACTCTGGCTGGAAGTGATTATTTTCTTATATGGATGTTTCTTGGTTGTCCATGTCCAACACCATGGTGCCTTAGAAGTGGTTATTCCCATGAAGTTAACAGGAACTGGCCTTGGCATGAAGGCTCAAGATAGGATGTCTTAGAGAATGCATTTAGGGGGCCAGAATCAGGTCATATACATGAGGATCAACAGACATTTTCTATCCAGACATTTTCAAGTGTTCACATACTCAGACCAAAGTGCTCTCCTTGAGGACCAGCCTTTTGTAAAGAATGACTGTTACTATCATGGTTATGTGGAGGGGGATGCAGAATCCCTGGTTGCCTTCAGTACCTGTTTGGGGGGGGGCGGGTTTGCAAGGAATATTACACACAAATGACATTGTTTATGAAATAGAGCCCAAGAGACCTTCTACCAAATTTGAACATTTCATATACAAAGTGGACAGCGAGGAGACAAAGTTGCCACCCATGAGATGTGGAGTAAAGATGAAGAAATAGCACGACAACTGAAGTTTCAACAGAATATTAATTTTACTTTGATGCAGAGTGGGTATGAAGGCTGGTGGACACACAACGGGATTCTTGAACTGCCAGTGGTGGTGGACCACAATCTCTAATTTCATCACAAAAGTAACATTTCAGCTGTGCAGTATGAAGCGTTCCTTATTGTCAATGACGTAGATAACTTCAGAATTCATTGGATGTTGATGTGGTTTTCTTGGGAATTGAAGTCTGGACTGAAAAAAACCCGACATCATTAGATACCATACATGGTGGTCTAAGTGGGTTTTGCAATTGGAAGCAAACTAGCTTTAATAAGCGCATTCCTCATCATGTCGCACATCTTTTTGTGATGCATGATTATGGTATTGTTGCTGGCCTGGCCTTTCTGGGAACAGTATGTGCCTATAAATTTGGTTGTGGAGTGGAAACTTCAATGGGCGATACTTTGCATTCTTTTGCATATACTGTGGCACATGAGATTGGTCATAATTTTGATATGTATCATGATGCACCACCATGTACATGTGGAGTCCAAACTGCATAATGTTACCAGTAAAATCAAGTGCAACTACATTCAGTAACTGCAGTTATGCTTGCTTCATGAACCCCGTAGCAAGGAAAAATTGTATGTACATTTCATCAAATATAGAAAACATCTTCCCACTTGCACAGTGTGGGAACAGTGTGGTTGAAGAAGGAGAAGAGTGTGACTGTGTGCTTTACATTTGTGTCTGAAAGATCCGTGCTGTGAGTCTGACTGCACTCTCAGACCTGGGGCTGCTTGTGCTTTTGGTGGTTGTTGGGAACGATGCCAGTTCATTCGAACAGGCAAAGTTTGTAGAGAAGAGGAAAATGAATGTGATCTCCCTGAGTGGTGCAATGGGACATCCTACCATTGCCCACAGGACGTGTACTTGCAGAATGGGATCCCATGTAAGGGCAGTGGCTACTGCTATGAAAAGAGATGCAATAACCGTGAAGAGCAGTGTAGGAACACTTTTGGCAAAGAAACCAAGAATGCAAATCACAGATGCTACACCAAAATAAAGACCTGAGGTGACCGTTTTTGGAACTGTATTTTGACAAACGCTAGATACGTAAAATGTAATGTCACAGATACTTTGTGATGGGGAATTCGTGTGAAAACGTAACAGAACTTCCTATTCTGAGAGATCATTCTACTGTGCATTGGACTCATTTCAATGGTGTCACCTGCTGGGGTACCGACTACCACTTTGGTATGACCATACCTGACATTGGTGATGTGAAAGACGGGACAGAGTGTGGGGCAGAACATGTCTGCATCACAAGGAAGTGTATTCATAGGTCACTTCTGGTAAATTATTGCTCACCTGAGATATGCAATATGAAAGGAGTCTGCAACAACAGACAGCACTGCCAGTGCAACTATGTGTGGGACCCTCCCGTCTGCCTCAAAGAAGGCAGTGGAGGCAGTATTGATAGTGGGCCACCCCCTCAGAAAAAAATAATTAAAAAGAGGCAAAAGAAACATTACCTCTATTACTCTCATTGATTCCTTTTATTCTTTTATTATGCTTGCTAATTTTGGGGGTTTTTGACTTTCAGCAGAACATATATGTTTGAAAAGTAGCATGTACAAACTTCACATGATTAAAAAGAACAAAATGCCAAGATTTTAGCTACAGAAGAAGAGCAAGATGATGCTATTTCACCTATGAAAATACAGCAAAATTTTCTACTGCTTGCTGAAAGAAAAGGAACAATTGACTATTTCAAAGAAGTTCAGTCTGACCTGATTACCTGTGTATTAAATGTTAATCTCCTGGCTGTAGAAATGTTACAGAACGTGTCACAGACCATTGACATAATGCCCAAGAATTTTTATTATTTGGGATCCTAAAATATTGACCATTAAACAATTACCAAAATATCTTAATCCCTAGAATATTACTACTTTATTTTAGTCTTTAATTTTTCAGGAAACTAGTTTCTTTGTATTTCCTCAGCAAAGGTACAGCTACTGAATACTGTGTTTGTGTATTTTTAATTTGTTGTCTCAATTCTAACCATCCTTCCCATTAGTACTCTGCTTTGTCACACAGGGAATGCAAATACAGAAATTAAATTTCTTCTTTGCCAGTCCTCATTGCTAGTTTTTCAAGAGTTGGCCACTAGAGGGAGACTAGAAACCTGGAAAATCTTTTTATTACTATTCATACCAGTCATGCCTCATTTACAGCTCCAGTATTTACAAGGGTAGTAACTTTCAGTTTGCACATCATTACTACATGTATTACAGGGGTTGGAAAAATTAAGTTTACAGTTTTGAGTACAAAAAAAAAGTGTTTAACTTTTTATTTATTATTTAATGTATTATTTTCCATATTAATATCTGTAAACCTACTTTAGGCCCTCTTTATTTAATTTTAATAGATCTTTATTGTTCAGATCATTACAATTGTTTCTCTTTTTTTCCTCCATAGCACCCCTCCACCTGGTTCCAACCCCACCCGCTGCCCTTACATCCCCTTTTGTTTGGTGGTGGTGAACTCCTTTAGATTTTCTTATCTGTGAAGCTCTTTATCTGACTTTCAATTCTGAATGTTAGCTTTGCTGGGTAGAGTAATCTTGGTTGTAGGTTCTTGCTACTCATCACTTTGAATATTTCTTGCCCCTTTCATCTGGCCTGCATGGTTTCTGTTGAGAAATCCGTTGACAATCAAATGGGTGCTCCCTGTAGGTAATTAACTGTTTTTCTCTCACTGCTTTTAATATTCTCTCTGTCTTTTGCTCTTGGTATTTTAATTATGATGTGTCTTGGTGTGGTCCTCTTTGGATTCTTTTTTTGTTTGGGGTTCTGTGTGCTTCCTGGACTTGTAAGTGTAATTCTTTCACCAGATGTGGGAAGTTTTCAGTCATTATTTCTTCAAATAGGTTTTCAGTATCTTGCTATCTCTCTTTTCTTGGCATCCCCATATTTCTGATTTTGGTATACTTCAAGTTGTCCCAGAAGCTCCTTACACTATCTTCACATTTTTTTATCCTTTTTACTTTTTGCTTTTCCAGTGGAGTGTTTTCTGCTTTTTTGCATTCCAAATCTTTGACTTGATTCTTGCAATCCTCTAGTTTGCTGGTAGGTCTCTATATAATATTTTTTATTTCAGTCAGTGTATGTTTAATTTCTAGTTAGTCCTTTTTCATCTCTAGTTGGTCCTTTTTCTTCTCCTCTTGGATCTTGCTAAATTTATCTATCTTTTCTAGGAAATTCTTGAAAAACCTTATAACCATGATTTTGAACTCTATATCCAGTCGTTTGTTTTTTTCCATTTATTTTGTTTGTGATCTGGTCTTTAGTCTCGGCATATCTCACTGCTTCTCTGAATTGGTAGAGTAGCTTTGTGTGCTAGGTGTCCTATGTGGTCCAGTAGCTCTGCCTCCCCAGTAACCTGAGGTCGACACTGTTGGAGCACCCCTTTGTAGACTGTGTACACAGCCTTGTTGTAGTTAATTCTTGATTGTTGTTGGTATCACTGGGGAGAATTGACATCCAAGCCAATTGGTTGTGATGATCAACTGTATCTGCACATGAGTGCTTGCCTTCAGACTTCAGCCTTTCATGCGCGTGTGTGACCTTCCAGGCCTCTGCCTTTCCAGTTCTCCTGAGTTTCCGTGCACTCTAGGGATCCGTATGAGTCTGGGTCCCCAGGGTTTCACCCAAAACTGGGGTTCAGGGCAGTAGGATATGGATTTTAGTACTGTTGTAAGGTTCTGTTTTCCTCCCGCTAAAGAATGCCAGCGGCAAAATCAGCAGTCAGTGCTCTGAGTGCCCTTTTGTGGGCACTTTTGCACTTCCATGCACCCCCAGAACTCTATGTTTCATGACTCCCCTAGATTTCCATGCACTCCTTCCTTTCACAAGAGTCCAGATCCCCTGTATGAGTCTCGCCTGGAGCCAGCAGTTGGGATTTTCCATCTCTCTCCTACTAGAGGAAGCCGGTCAGATCCTCCATCACATGTCCTCCATACCTCTGAGTCTTTGTGGGCCCCTCTCTTTCTTCCATCTTGTAGAATTTTCACCTAGCAAGCTTTCCTGTGGTTCTGGATGGTGTCTATACTGTCTTTTAGTTGTAGTTTTGAAATTGTCATGCGAGACAGCAGCTTAGGTGTTCACCTATGCCACCTTCTTGATGGTTTTTTCCCTGAAAACTAGGCCCTCTTTTGATAAGAACTTACATTTTATTTGGACTGGCTTATTTCACTTAGCATTATACTCTCTAGGTCCCTCCTGACTGTCTCAAAAAATAAGAAATCATTCTTTCCTAAACTGCATAGTATTCCATTGTGTAAATGTTCCACAGCTTTTGTATCCACTCATCTACTGATGGGCACTTGGGCTGTTTCCAGATCTTAGCTATTGTAAATCTTTCTGATTGATAATTTGGGATTCTTACAATATATTCTTAAAAATGAAATACCTGGGTCAAATGGCAGTTCAATTTTTAAAATATTTTCAGGGAATTCCATACTGTTTTCCCTAGGGGCTGTACCAATCTTCATTCCCAACAGCATTGTACAAATATCCTTCTTTTTCTTTTTTATTAACTCTCAATTTCCTATTTTGCCTTTCTCTAACAACTGCAATGCTTCCCATTTAATTCCCTCTGGCCCTCATACCTTCTAAAATATTATTAATCTGGAAACCTCTACATACTTTGAGAATCTGAAAAATTATCTAATGGTTAATATTTTCCCAATCCCCAGATAAAACCCCCCAAAATATCAGAAAATAAAGGATATAAACCAGAGCCAAACTATTTTCTCAGGAAACCATATAAACATTGCATGGTTTTTCATCTCCTCCCAGATAACTTTTTTCATATAAATTAAACTAATTGAATATAGATAATTGATTCTTACTGTAAATATTACCAAAGTTTTTTTTAACTCCTTATGTAAACCTTCATTCACACACACCTTAACTAATTATATAGTTTATCATATAAAAATGTGTTTTGAATACAGAAAGATAGTCTTTTTAAGTACTTAGGTATTCCCCTCAGTTGCTCACATTTTATTCATAGCCAAATGCGGTTATTTATCAGCAACAATCTAAGAAACCAGATTTCACCTCTGTTGTTTAGAGTTTTACTCCTGCCCAAAGATAATAAACTAAAATATGTGATATAAAATTTCTTTATTGTCCCCTAATTCATGAAACAACAAAGTTTAGAAACTCAACAAATCAATGACTATCATATTCTTAAATAAATGAATAGTTTTCAAATATTTATTGGTCATCGAAACAAAATCCAAACAATAACTAGTACATCTTTTACACCTGAGTAAAGACTGGTAAGCAAGATGGAATGAAGGATCAATTATGAAAAGAAAACCACATACTAAAAATTAAATTAGCTAAGTTAATTCTTAGTATATTCTGCTATTTAAGATTAAAAAAGGAAAAGAATAGAAAATTGGATAAGACAAAATTTTTGTCATAATGCATATGATAGTATCATATATTTATGCCTCCAACTCATTTAATATGTAGATAAATGAAAGTTACTGCAGAACCATTAAATTAAGCCAAAGAGTCGAATCTAGTTTGGCTCAGTGGATAGAGCCTTGGTCTGTGGATTGAAAGGTCCCAGGTTCTATTCCGGTCAAGGGCGTATACCTTGGTTGCGGGCACATCCCCAGTAGGGGGCGTGCAAAAGGCAGCTGATCGATGTCTCTCTCTCATAGATGTTTCTCTCTATCTCTCTCCCTTCCTCTATGTAAAAAATCAATAAAAATAAATAAATAAATAAATAAATAAATAAATAAAGCAAAGACATTCAAAACTTCATTGTCAAATTTTGTTCTGTAGGATCTATTTGTAACCAAAACAGTGGATAAATGAGAAAATCTAGTGAGGGGAAATGAGAAAGTCCATTTGAGGTAAAAAGTACAGGCCTGTATTTACTAAAATGGAAAGACAATGGCAAGTTACTAGAAGACAATGCCAGACAAAATCTCCTATGTTCCACAGCTAAACTCTAAGGAAGACACTAAATAACTAAATTTATTTCTATGGTTTATCCCAGCTAATCTGCTAACTGTCCAGATTAGCATTTTCATCTGTTAGCTAGTCAAATGAATAATTAATTTGGTTTCCACACTGTTTTATGAACCTCTCTCTTCCTCTAAATTTTATATTTGTCTTTTCTTACTGATAATTTAATACTGTTCTCCCTTTCAGATAAAGTAGCTTTGTATGCAGATATTTAATGTCTCTGAGATATTATTTGATTCTAGAGACTCCGTGCACAAAAATTCATGCACAGCAGGGGGGTTGGCAGACCAGCCTGCACTCTCTCACAACCTGGGACCCCTTGGCAGATGTCCTCTTGGATATCCTTCTTGCAATACAGGACCACTGCCTAATTGCTCTCCTGCCGGTCAGCCTGCCTGTCTGAATATACCTAAACCCTTTGTCTGCCTGCCTGATCACCCTTAACCACTTGCATGCCTGCCTGATCACCACTAACCACCTCTGCCTCCGCCCTGCACCAGGACCCAGGTTTCCCTCCTGCAGCCGGCCCCAGGCAACTGGGACACCGAGTGGTGATACTTGGGCCAGCTGCAGGCACCCAAGTGCTGCCCAGGCCCTTACTTTGTCAGGAAGAACATCCAGAATGACCTCCAGAAGACATCTGTTCTATCTGGTCTAATTAGCATATTACCCTTTTATTGGTATAGATTCCAAAGAGATTTCTAACTGATTAGTGATGTGTAGTTTCTTTTGAGAAGGCTTTATAGTGGAGGCAATTTCCCCCCTGAATCTTCAAGTGTTCAATAACATGATTCAATGTTGAGAAAATAATCTGGAAACAGGAGGATGATATACGTGAAAGTACTGGAACTGAAGTGTTTCAATGGTGTGTAGGATCACATAAGATGAGGATAAGGAAACTGGCTTGATTTATTCACATATTAAAGAGAAATTGGAAATAAGCCCAGATGGAGGTGGTAAGCCCCAGTGTTGAGAAACGTCAGGTAGTTGCATGGTTTGTATAACTGAGAAAGTATTTTGGCTAACTAGTTAAATCTAAAACTTCATTAAATCAGAGACAAGGGGGAAGGGATTTATATTTCCTTTGCCATGTGAAATCTCAAAACCTTGTTCATAATGATAGGTGGCAAAAACTATAAGCAGGTTTTCCATAGTTAGAAAGGATCATGAAATCTACTTTCTTCTAATATGTCATTCAAGAAGGAGAGCTATGGAGTTTCTAATGTCTTCACGCATGAACACACACATACACATAGTCACCACATTAAGATCTTTTCCTCCTAAATGTTCATATCTTGATGAAGATCCATTTTCTTTAATACATACCATTCCATTTTATTTCTATGGGATCCACTAATGTGTTTTTCATAGGCTGTGAAGTTGATAAAAAATTGAATTAAGCCATGACTGAAATTGAAGTAAATGTGGTGATTAGGACACAGAAACTGATGATTTTGAAAACACTTAGAGAAGAAGATGATCCTATTTATACAAGGTAAATAAAAAGTCTGCGTGTAACTTGAAACTATTCTACTGTTACTGCATTATTACACTCAGAATGTTGTATTCATTCAGGGGTTTCTGCTACTAGAGTCATCAAATACAATAATGTAATGAGGAAAATATGTAGCTCAACATTTTTGGCATCTATTTTTCTCTTATTGCCTGATCTCAAATTGATGTCTTAGAAATAGATTATGTCAAGGATTTACATGGGCTAAGTTAATTCTCAACAGTGCAATAGTACTCATTAAAGTTCCCTTTCCATCGCAACATTACTCAACACTCTTTAGCATGTATAGAGCAAAGATAAGGAAACAGAGACATAGAAACCAAATTAGGATATTGGGTTTTATTCACAATTTAGAGATGTTTATTATTTAAGGTTTCATCTGGTTAACATGAGATATGTTTGTGTTCTTGGCATTTTGTGAAATACAGTGCCTACACTTTAGGACTCAGAAAGTACTCAAGTAAACCTGGTGTTCTTGTCACCATAACAAGTCCTTTGATCCTATCTGCAACCTGACAGCAAAGTTTAATTTATATATCAAATCAGTATTAAACAAGGTTAATAAGGAATTCTTGATTTAACCATTTAAGCTATCATGATTGAAAGTCAGCAGTAACAACTTGTGAAAACAAAACAACATAGAATTTCTGCTCCGTGTTCTGTGCATGAATGAAGACATTAAAAACTCAGAAAATTACAGAACATATGGATGAAAAAGGACAAACAATTGAAGTATAACAGTGTTTGATATCAATGTATGTTTATAAGTACAACCTTCGGACTTTGGTTTCAGATATCTTATTTTAATTCTGATTATTTCCTTTTTTAAGCATCCTTCTAGGCACAGTCTGGTATTTTTCCTAGTAGGGAAAGCTTTTGTTTTAGCAGTTTAAGAATCAATTCAGTTTGGATGGAGGAGATGTTCAAATAGTAAGTGAATTAATGGTCTCTAGAGGAAAAGTACATAATCATGGAGGGGAAATTATGTATTCCTGGATGAAATGTGGAATAAATGGTAAGAACAGTTATTTGAGTCCTCTGAGAATTGGATGGGTAAGTTTAGATTAAGAAAAGAAGCCATGCTAAATAAACTACTTAAGACTTAAGAGCTGTAGTAGTTTAAAATATATTTTATTGATTTTTTACAGAGAGGAAGGGAGAGGGATAGAAAGTCAGAAACATCGATGAGAGACATAGATCCACTGCTTCCTGCATGCCCCCTGCTGGAGTTGTGCCCTCAAGCAAGGTACATGCCCCCGACTGGAATCGAACCTGGGACTTTTCAGTCCGCAGGCCAGCGCTCTATCCACTGGGCCAAACCAGTCTCTGCTGTAGTAGTTTAAATTGAGACTGCAATGCAGGCCATAGCCTTAGCTTGATGGCTTATCATTTAAGATGAGTAGTAAAGATAAAATAAACTGAATGTTGTATAGGTTGTCCACATCCTAGCTAAATACAGACAAAATGTAGAGAAAATGGTAAAGAAATTTGTAAATGAGACTTCAAATTCTTTAACATTTGTGCAGATTTGATTTGGGAGTTGCTGTCAGAGTAAGAAAGACAAGTACATAGTTGCCGGAAACCAAATATTGTCTCACTAATAGAAAGATATGGACAGGAGACCAGAAGGCTGGTCAACCTTAATTGCTCTAAAAGGTCAGAGCTAATCATTCACTGTTTGGTTGAAACATTGTTAGCTGAAGCAGCCTCTGCCTGTTTGTTTCATGTAAACTTCTGTTCTTGTAATTTCCTGCCTAAAGGTCATGAGTGTATGCCATAGTCTTAATAAAAGAGAGAAAAAGACTAGAGCAAGAGGTAGATATGAAGATACCTACTTTAATTACTTAAATCAAGGAGCTTTCCACTAGAGGAAGGCTCCCACCTGGCCCCCAGTATCACCAAATTAATGCTTTTCTAGACTCTCTTTTCATTTGCATGTTGCCTCTTCCAGAATCCGAACCCTGAATGGGAACCGTGAACCATGCGGGATGTGGAAAGGGGTTCCCACATCTGGCTCCCGACAGGAGACATGGAAAGAGTTTCTTGCTCACATCTGGAACCTGACCACAGGACGTCTGGAGGAGAAGGTATTTTTT
>PVJN01040382.1:0-19304 GCA_004026805.1 Lasiurus borealis | reverse complement strand
CCAGAAATTTCCAACCCAAGCACTACAGAATGAAAATTCAGTACCAACCAGCCCAATGTGGTCTGTTTTCCCTTCCTGTACTATAAGAAAGGAGCAATATATGACTGAAAACTCTGGAATTGGAAACCTTAAAGATGTGGGACTGGAGTCTATGGACTTACAAAGTCAAATATTTTCGTTAGGAAATCAGGTATGACACATGTCAGTCTTTCAAAGAAGACCTAGCAGTTCACAAAAAGATGAGACAACAGGGGGGATTAATAAAGAAATTTTTTTTTACTTATCAGGGTTTAAGATCTATGATAGTAAAAACAAACTAATAAAAAAACTGAATACCGAATAACATTCAGATTTAAACTTCTGGAATTGTGGCTCAGTGGGTGCTCCAAAGGATTTTCTGAATCAAGAACAAAAACAAAAAATAAAAACAGAAAACAGAAAAAACGTCCTCTGTGAGAAAATGCTGGTCTTATAAGAAATAGGGGAGGTCTTCAAAGATCCTTTGTTTTAAGAAAATATACTCTGGGTTGAGGCTATGATTTTGAGGATTTGGAGCTGTGCAGGAGTCAGAGGACTGGGGTTCCTGAGAGGACATGCTGAGCTCATGAAACTGATTGCTGGACCAGCCATCTAAGAGGCATAACTTTCAAGGGGGGTTGAAATGGTTTCCATGCTACCAATTAAGCTGACAGGACTCCCACCAACTAAGATAAGTAATGATATCACAATCAACAAGAAAGAAAGAAGCAGCAAAAAACAGACTGAGACTCAACAGGAATATCCACAAACTACACAAGCAGAATTTAAAACCATATATAAAATATTAACAAATTAAAAAATGAAACCAGAGGATTAGTAGGACTGAAAATAGAATAAGGAAATTAATTACTAATAAAAAAGACATCATTTAAAATTTGCCCTGGCCAGTGTGGCTCAGTAGTTGGAGTGTTAGCCTGCATACCTAAGGGTCTTGGATCCAAATCCTGGTCAAGGGCACATATGTGGGCACCAGTTGGGGCCAGTGCAGAAGGCAACCAATCTATGTATCTCTCTTACATTGATCTCTCTCCCTCCATCCCCCCACTCTACCTCTACCTCCCTTCCACTCTCTCTACAAATCAATGGAAAAGATATCCTTAGGTGAAAATTAAAAATAAAAAAAAACACAAGAAAAACAATTGACTAAAATAGATTAGACACAGTAAAGGAAAAATAAGTACACTGGAAAATATATCCAAAAAAATTTAACCAGAATGTAAGACAGAATAAAGAATATGAAAATAAAAAACTATTTAGGGATACAGAGGACAAAATTAGAAGGGCTAAATATATCTCACAAGAATTCCAGAAAGATGCAACAGAGAAAATAAAGTAGTAGTAATATGGAGGTAATAGTTGATGCTTTATAGTTAATAGAAATGATTTTACAGAGCTGGGAAACAAATTGAATTCCCACCAGGATGAATAAAGAGAAATTCTTATCTAGATATATCACAGTGAGTTTCAACAACACTAAAAACAAGAGAATAACTTAAAAGAATAATCCCAAGAAAAGGGACAGACACAAGTCATTAAAATCAAAACGCATTTTTCATAGTAAATAACAGAAGCCAGGAGACAATAGAAGAAATTTCTCAATGTGTTAAGAGAAAACAATCATCAATTTTGAATCATAAGCTCTACAAAATTATGTCTCAAATACAAGAGTAAAATAAAGATATTTTTAGTTAAATAAAAACTGGAAGTTTATTACCAAGATACCTATACTAAAAGAGCTTCTAAAGGTATAGTCCAGGAAGTAGTAAAATTACTACTAAAAGCACAAGATAGAAAAGTAACCTAGTAAAATAGAAAGCAAGTATGTAAATGCTGTTTAATATTACCTGGATAAAATAACAATAAAAACTAATTTGTAAAATAATAGTTTTTGAAATGATATCATATTTGAATAATTGACTTGCTGTGAATGTAGTAAAAAAGTATTCTTGGTGAAGACACATTGCCTTTTTAATAAGCTGATCCAGACCCAAATCTTTCAACTTTCATCAATACTCACCTTTTGTCCCATTAAGCCTTGGTTTCCAGGAAATCCTGGGATTCCCTAAAAAAATATACATATATTTTTTAAATAAAATTTTTGATGACTGTATCATTAGAGAATAGGTCATAATTGGATTGTTAACTTATAAGTAATGCATAATTTCAAATATATCTATTTATAGTGCAACACTTTCACTTATTATATTCCAATTTGGAAAACAGGAAATTTATGAGAGTTGCTACTATATGAATATCTACTGATACTAAAAGTTTAAAATAAAGGCTTTCAAAAATCTCTGAGGATATTAACTTTGGTTCTTTCTTCATAACAACATAAGTGACAAAATAAGGACATTTCATCTAAACACATTCCTGTGGTACTTATCAAGAATAATGCAAATAAAAATTGTCAAATCAGTGTTCAGATTCAACATTAACAGTTCCAAAAGCCTTCACAATATCACAACTATAAATAAAAACTAATGAAACTAAATAATTTCCTCAGAACTGAGCCTTGAAATAAATACCCAGAAACCTAACTCCTTATGTAAAATATGGTAATCTTTCTCCTAATGATTCCCTTGCTAATAAAATCATAAAGAATATGGAGGCCACAGCTGGTGGAGAGACAGAAAAACAGAGAGGTCTTTCACATGGTTCAACCCGAATGCACAAGTTCTCTAGCAAGAGTCAGAGGAAATTAATGTTAATTTTATAAATTTGAGAATAACATTAGTATATTTACTAATAAGGAAGTAATTCTACTCAGTCTTTCAATACATTTATCAAAACGATCATTTCTCACCCAAACAGTGATGGTGTTAATCACATTAATTAATTTTCATTTTTTTATTGTTTTTCTTGGCTTCTTTCTCAATGACACTTAAGATGGAATAATTAAAGTGTGTGAGTGTGAGTGTGTGTGTGTGTGTGTGTGTGTGTGTGTTCACAATCTGGCAGGAAGGGGAATATGAAAGAGAAAGAAACTGGTCCTCATCAGTATTTCTTTGAAAACCCTCTGCATCATTAGGGCTTACAAAGATTAAGCAGTGCTCTACTCAGTAAATTAAGGCAAGTGGTAGAGATGCCACTCTCAGTGAAATAAAATATCTTCTATTACAGGGAGAGTCTGCCATAATTTTGCCTCTCACATTTTGATTTTATTACTACAACTTACCCAGTGCACAAAATTCATAACCCTTCGGGGTATATTCACCTGCTGGCTTAGGCTCAATCCCCACTTCCCTCTCCCCCATGCTGTAATCCAGGATCCCTCCTTCCTTACTGCCTACCTCCTCACACCTTAGGGCTCGGCCCTCTGCTCCTTAGCACTGCCATGGAGATGGGAAAGGCTCCTGCCACCACTGCTGTGCTCACCAGCCATGAGACTGGTTTCTGACTGACCAGCTGCTCCCCCTGTGGGAGTGTACTGACCACCAGGGGGCAGCTCCTGCACTGAGCACCTGCCACTGGTGGTCAGTGTGCATCATAGTGACCGGTCATTCCACCATAATGGTTGCTTAGGCTTTTATTATATAGATTCTGTGCAGTATAGGTAAGACAGGAGCAAATAGTTCTAGTTTAAAAATCCACTTGAATTATAAATTGCAATTCAATTTTATTCTACTTGGCTCAAGTCAGTTTGTCATGACTCTATGCCCTTTGCAGAGAAAAAAAATGCATGTAAGCAGCCAAAACCATTTTGGTTCAGTAGATAGAGTGTCGGCCTGTGGACTGAAAAGTCCCAGGTTCGATTCCAGTCAAGGGCATGTACCTTGGTTGCCCAATGGCGGGTGTGCAAGAGGCAGCTGATCAGTATTTCTAACTCTCTATCCCTTTCCCTTTCTCTCTGTAAAAAATCAATAAAGTATTTTTTTAATGCATGTAAGCAATGGTTATCTACAGGCTTTTGAGGTCTACTTGAAAACACAGCCTTTATAAATGTACTATCTACATATAACATAATATTAAATTTCAATGTAACAATGTAAAATATGAACACTGGACATTCTATAAGCATTCTAAAACATAAAGCAAAAGTAAACTGAGTTTTAAGTAGTATAATGAACATAGAATCATATAAACTGTATCCTTATATACAGAAAATATATATTCTCAAAGAAATCAAGATTAATATTGTTCAGAATAAAGGCTCCATTTAAATAAATAGCACCTACAATCAAATCTCACTCAAACACACACACACACACACACACACACACACACACACACACACACACTTTAGATAAAGTTCTGAATTTAAATAAAATCTCCACATGAAATCGTATCAAGATGGCCACATATTATTCTATGTTGATACAGTGGTGCAACTATCCCTTGGCCCCAAGAATCCCTAATGGGGTCATGTAATTGCCTATGATACAAGCAAATCTGAAAAGCTGAATTTTGCTACACAGCATAGTCCTTTATTATTTAGGGTTTCATCACTACTCAAGTCTCCATGCCCTTCATAACCTATGATAATAATAAGAAATAATTACAGATATCCTGACTCTCATCTTTTTTCTAAAGCCAAATCAGGATTCAGCAAGTCTGCATCTTCACTCTGGGCAGAATCAAAGTTATGCCCATGCATTCCTGAGTAGCAAGCTGGCTTCCACCTCCCAGAAATCCTTGAGAACCCCACATTTACCCACTGAATCTGATTTGACATTCTTCTATCTGAGTAATTCTAAGACTGAGTTTGGTTTACATTAGGATATAGCCACAAACAAATCTTACATTATCTCAACATATCAGATATTGAGAAAATTCGGGGAGAATTTCAGGTTGGGAAAAAAATTTTTCAACTATTGTATTTCTTCCAAAATTAGTGAACATTAAAATATATTTCATAGATGTGAAAAAGAAGTCATATCCTCTATTCCACTTATACCAATAATCATTAAACTTATTTTGTAAGTAACAAGCAAAAATATATAAAACTATGTAATATTAAAAACAAAATGTAAAATTAATTTATACAAGCAATTTTTGTCCAGACTAATATAATATCATGAGCATGCATGGAATAAAAGACTATTGAGAGAGAGGTTAACCGAAAGAGTTGAAATCATTGAGAGCTTTATTAGTGAATAAAATTTTCCTAGATAATATTTTCCTGGGTTCCCAACACATTTATTGAAACAGACTAAATTTTGCCAATTTTACATTAGCATAAATATTATTCAAAACCATTTGAAACTTACCAGTTTGTTGATCCAAAAGCAGTTAGTAACAACTTTATTTTTTTAAATATATCTTATTGATTTTAGAGAGGAAGGGAGAGGGAAAGATAGAAATATCAATGATGAAAGAGAATCATTAATTGGCTGGCTCCTGCATGCCCCATACTGGGGATCAAGCCCACAACCCAGGCTGTGCCCTTGGCCAGAATCGAATCTGGGGCCTTCCAGTCCACAGGTCCTATCCATTGAGCCAAACCAGCTAGGGCAGTGGTCAGCAAACTGCGGCTTGTGAGCCACATGTGGGTCTTTGGCCCCTTAAGTGTGGCTCTTCCACAAAATACCACATGCAGGCGCACACATACAGTGCGATTGAAACTTCATGGCCTATGCACAGAAGTTGGTTTTCGGCTCTCAAAAGAAATTTCAATCGTTGTACTGTTGATATTTGACTTTGTTGACTAATGAGTTTGCCAACCACTAAGCTAGGGCTATAACAACTACTTCATAGAGCAAATGTTTTTCCAAGCTAAATCTTTATATTTCTCTTTCAGCCTGTGTGGTTTGGGTTCAGACAACTGCGAAATGTATAAGTAAAGACAGAAACAAGTCTTCTACTTTGTAAAAGTAAAGAGACGCATTTCTTCCACTTATGTGATTTAAGTTGGGGTTTTGAGGAAGAGGTGAGAGTCAGCTAGAAATTACTGTATAATGTTGTGGTAAAATATGGATATAAAAATAAATGTTCTAGAAGCTTTTCTGTAACCATTAAACCATTAAAAAACAATCATTTAAGTAGGTATTTAGAATAAAGTGTTTGGCTCCTATTTCTCAGAAACCACTTTATAATGAAGAAGATGTATTCAAGGTATATTATTTAGAAAAGACAATATCACTTTATAATTCCCCATATATAAAGAATACATTTATCTCACCCCTGAAATTAGAGCATCTTGAATCAAATCTGCTTTTAAGTAATGCAGTATTTTCAATGTACTGAAAACAGATGCAACCATTAATGGTATTTTAAAATCAAATTTTTTAATGTTTCTTTGTAGTGGTGAAGATACTTATTATAAAGTTTTCAAAATATTAGAAGCATGTTATACTTTTTTTTATATAAAAATATTTATGTATTCCCAGAGATCCAATGAAAGAATTCATGTTGAAAATATTATTAGTTACAAAGATTACAATGATTATTTTAAAAAAACATAGAAGTACTATGAAACAGTTAAAAATTTTCACCCTGGAGCCAGCCAGGCCAGTTATTTAAGCTGTGAAATCTCGGTATCATTATATCACACAAGGAGAAAATAATAGAACCTACTTCATTGAGTTAGTACATTACATCAATGAACTTTCACAAGTGCTTAGCTCCATACTGGCATGATAATGATCAGATTTTCATGACTGTCTTTTCACAGCTTCCCCTGACCTTGTAAAGTTACAAAATAAATGAGTCTACTCTTTTCAGTATCTCAAAATTTGTTGTTCTTGTTTTTCTCTATTTTGAGGAAGTCAGTTTAGTCTTTCCACCTTGCCTTTTTCTATACTCATTTCCAAAAGTTTCCATGTTTCCAAGATGACTCTGGCATTTTACAGCTTCCCACTAGGGGGCTGCAACATGCTGGCATGGCCCTCATTCATTATCTTTGCCTTTTCATGTTTGTCTGACTCTGATTATATAGAAAAATACTACAGTGACTTCTCTCTCTTTTTTTTAAAGCAGAACTATAAATACATTTATATTTCATCACTATTAAAAACATTGATATTTCAACACACTTTCTCCCCCAGAAAAATGTCAAAAGCTTCAAACATATTTACAGGTGAATTTCATAACATTTTTCAATACACTGTTTTTAAATTCCAGACTGACAGATCATTATGAATGATGTACAAAAGATTGTTCTGTGGTAAGATAACTCTGAAGAGAGGTAAGTCACAGTCAAAGCTGCCAGACCTTAAAGAAACCAATATACAAGTACTTACAATGAACTCTTAATATGGAAATTAATGGTTTTACTACCCTCTTTAATACTTCAATACCGTTTTACTACTTCATTTGATCTTTAAGGGGAGAAATAGGAGTCTAAGCAACAATGAATGAATTTTTTCTTTCTAGCCTACAAACCAGGACCCACATGGGATTGGATTCAAATTACCCAAAAAATTTCAATAGATTATTCTTTGGCAAATACTTGTGGGTTCCTCATACTTATGCACAACAGATAATGTCACCCATCTGTCATAATAAGTTACATAAAAAGACAAGAGATGCCACAGAAAGGAACAGCTGTCGGTGCGCCCTTTGCAAAGTTACTTCATGTTACTGGCATTTCTCATCCCAATCGAAAGGCATTTATACAGTTTTAAAGCTGAGAAGATATACTACATGATTTGCAGATGTATTATTTTTTAGGACAAGGTTTAAAAAGGCAACCATTTATTAAATTAAAATTACATACCTGAAAACCCAGAGGAGGTGGAGGAGGACCAGAATGAAATACCTGAGATCCATCTGCATTGCTACATCACAGAAACGTCATAGAACCGCCCTGACCCCTCCCCTCAACTACAGAAAAATAACCTACCCCTGGACATCAGCAAGTGATACTATGCATGTGAAACATATTAGTGAGTTAGAAGGAACATATACATATACACATATGTAAACCTGAAAACCATTTCCATTTCAAAGAAAAGTTCCAAAGTAATACCAGAGTTGTTCTAAACTAAGCTCTGATCCTCTGAAAACCTAAAAAGAGCAGCTCGTACTATTTTGGGCACATGGAATGTCACTGTATAATTCAAGACAAATTGTAGTGAACTTCTCATTAAGGAGAAAATGGGACATGGATTTTTCAAAGACCTTTGTCGCTGACTCAGTAAAGCAGTATAACATTTCCCAGAGAAATCTGAAAATTACAATAAATATTTTTAAAAAGTAATACAAGTGGAGACTGGTGCAGCAATCATGGAAAACAGTATGGAGTTTCCTCAAAAATTAAATATGGAACTGTCATTTGACCCACTGATCTAACTTCTAGGAATTTATGCTAAGGTTTCCGAAACACTCATCAGAAAGAATGTATATACCCCTATATTCAAAGCAGCACAATTTACAATAGCTAAGATCTGGAAACAGCCCAAGCGGCCATCAATAAATGAGAGGATAAAAAAATATGTGGTACATTTCACAATAGAATACTATACAGCAGTCAAAAATAACCCTTTGGGACAGCATAGAGGGACCTAGACAGTATTATGCTAAGTGAAATAAGCCAGTCAGAGAAAGGTAAGTATCACATGATCTCATTCATATGTGGAATCTAATGAACAAAATAAACTTGAACAAAATAGATCCAAAGATAGAGAAGCATGGAAGAGACTGTCAAATCTCAAGAGGGAAGGCCTGAGTGGGTAGGTCAGTGGTAAGAGACTAATCAAAGAACTTGTATGCATATGCATAACCTGTTCACTCAGACAATAGGGTGGTGAAGCCCTGGGTCAGGGGGCGGGAGTACAGGCAAGGAAGAGTCAATGGTGGAAAATGGGGACATATGTGATACTTTCAACAATACAGATTTTTAAATTTTAAAAAAGTAATATATAAATCAATAAATAAAAAATATTTTAAAACATCAAATTAAAGGTTGAAGGTAATTTGAAGAAAATGAATTAATCTTAACCTCAATTCATTTATATGATAAAAAACAACTATTTGAAAATTATATCTATAACTTCCTAAGTATCTTTTATTAACTTCATTTTTGAAATATTACCTATATAATTTGACATTTAAATTATTATACTTATTGTATAACTCAGCCCGATGTGAGTTTTGTTATGTTCATACAATGTACTAGTATATCCATTTTTTTTCTATTGAAAATAATAATACTAATAAACATTTACTAAAAGAAAAAATTAAAGGGAATTGTATTAGCTTTCTATTGACCTATGACAAATTACCACAGTGATTTAACAGAATAAATTTTATTCCTTCACAGTCCTATAGGCAAAAGTCCAGCATGGGTTTCACTGAGTTAAATTCAAGGAGTTGGCAAGGAGCTGACTCCTTTCTGAAGTCTCTAGGATGGAATCCTTTTCCTACATATTCCTGTTATTGGAAAAATTGAATTCCTTGCTATTGTAGGATCCAGATTTCCATTTTCTTGCTGGCTGTAAAATGAGGACCATTCCCAGTTTCTAGATGAAATCACATTCCTTGGCACATGGATCCCTTCCTTTATCTTTAACATCAGTAGTAGCCAATCAGATCCTTCTCCAGTTGAATATTTTTACCCATATTCTTTCACATTTAATTATATTTTATTAGATTGAGCCCACCCAGATAATCCACAATAATCTCAAGGTCAATAATCTCTATCCTATCTGTAAAACCTCTTTACCAAGAAAATTAACATATTCCTAGGTTCTGGGGATTAGGATGCAGGCATCTTTCTGGGATGGGGGGAGTCATTATTTGCCTATATCAGAAATATACCTATTATCCCAGGACCAGATAGTTCTATGTTACTTAAACTTTCCCAGGTCATTAAAAGATGGAGATTGTCTAAATTCAAGTAAGCCTAATAACAAAACCAGTCAAGAATAATTCCTAAAAAAGAAATCTACAAACTGATATATATTATTTCTACAAAGGCAAGTGACTTCACTATTATGTTAGGGAATCAAATATATCAGTGCATAGAACAAGTTGAGCATGACTATGTAGGGTTTGTTTCAGGATGCAAGGAGTGTTCAAGAAATATATCCATATAATATGTTATGTTTATGTAAATTACTATATTAATAGAGGAAAAAATACAAAATCACTTCAAAAGATACTAAAAACTTATCATGCATTATTTATTTAAACCTTTTAATAACCCAGGATTAGAATTTGATAAAACCGGATCTGAATCTGTGGGAAACCAATTAATAAACACCAGACTTGGTGAAACACAAAACATTTCTATTTAAAATTAGGGATAAAACATAGGGGATTTGAAGTAGTAATTTCACTTACAAAAATACATCCTTTATGAAAAATAGTTCATAAGTATGTGTGAATATAATTAACTTCAATAGGAAGATTAAATGAAACACATCTATGCTATAAATAGATTCTTTATTCTTTCTTATAACCTGATCTGGTAAAATATCCATAATATTATAAAGGTAAAGTTTCGATGGATATAATTTTATTGTAAAAATATATATATTTAATATTTATGTATTTGAATATGAAAAGAAAAAGTTTGAAAAGGATCTCACTGAATGAATGAATAGCAGCTATTATTTCAGAGGTGGGAATGGGATTTGGCTAACAGACTTTAAAATTAATTACATACATTCTATATATTTTGCCTATTTAAAAGAATAAATAATATAAATGAGTAATAAGAAATATAAATAATGAATAGAATATAAATAATAAAACATAATTAAAATGTTCAATGAAAATTTGGTCCATGTAGTTTTTTCATTTCAAAAAATTCTCAGAAAAATAATCTAAGATATTTTTTCTTTACATTTACATCATTAAAGAAACTACTGTTAAACATTGGTTGGCCAAAATAAAAAGATGGCTATCACTGGATTAAAGAAAAAAGCTAAAACAAGAGAATGCAAAGATCAATTCTGAAAGAATCTTAACATGACTCATCACTGTGACCTCAGATAATAATGCATTGGCTCAGTTTTCACAACTTGGTATATTATTCCTGTAGTAATTTTTTACATGTTGCTAAGGATAAACTCAGACAGGGCACCAATATCTCTGAGAGAAGGACAATGCTGTGTTTCTAACTCTTTTAATAAAAGAGTTAGAATTTTGGCATTGGACAGGACTAGCCTAACTAGGGAGCATTTCTCCACTTCTCCACAGTAACAAAAATTAACTTTTCTAAAATAAAAATACTAATACAGCATATCTAGAATTAAAAATTATTTTATTATTAAATACTATAATAATTTATAGCACTCAAAATTTTAAACTTCTGGGAAAATTAATCACCTAAAAATTTCATGTAAAATTGAAAATAAAATAAATTTAAATGATCAAATTCCTATCTTTGTGAGGATTTACCTCCTTCATAAACAAGTTTAGTCTTATTTGATTGCATCTACTAGTAGCATACTAGTATATATCTTTGTCTTACAAGATACATTTGTTTCTGTGATTGTGTCAAAAATAATAAAATATTTTAAATATACAAGGGAACTGAATGTCTTTGGAAATATAATTTCACATTATCATTCATGACAATACTGAAGCTTATTTAGGCAGTGGAAGCTATTAAAATGCATACAGCTTAAAAGGATAAGGTCATAATTCAATTTTCCCTTTAATTTTTTCACTAAAATTGTTTTCCTTAGTTGGGTACCATCTTTGTACTTTCATATTCCTCTGTTTTGAGCAACCTGTTCCATAGCCTCGATATCACTAGCTATAAAACTTTACATCAGATTCACATAAAGTATTGATTAAAAATACCATTTCGCCCTGCCAGCATGGCTCAGTGGTTGAGGGTTGACCTATGAACCAGGAGTTTATGGTTCAATTCTCTGTCAGAGCAATGCCCAGATTGAAGGCTCGATCCCCCATCTCTGGTCAGGGGATATATAAGAAACAACTAATGAATACATAAATAACTGGAACTACAAATCATTCTCTCTCTCTCTCTCTCTCTCTCTCTCTCTCCTCTTTCTTAAAACAAACAAACAAATAATTCTTTAAATACTATTTCTTGGGCTTCAGCTCCTGGTTCAGATTTATTAGGATGAGGTCAGGCCCAGAAAACTGAATTTTAAATGGTACCTCTGATGATTCCAATTAAGGGAATTGGTGGATCACAGTTGGAAAAAGTGTTCTTCATAAAAAACAAACAAACAAACAAACAAAAAAAACGCACACTCTTAAAAACTATATTTGGGATGATTAAGAGAGTCATCAAGGAGTTTTAATTTTGATTTATTTTCTGCCAATTAAATTTTCATACCATCCATTTTATGTCTCTCTGCTTAAAAGTTATTATATATCTTATTTTCCCACCATTACTCTTGGATCAATATTTTAATTCTTTGCTTTTCATGATTGACTTATTTTTCTTTAATGTCTTATAATAGTCTTAACCTGCCACAAGATTTTTATGTAGCCTGAGTGAATTTTCTCTTTCTCTCACTGAAGAGCAAGTGCTCCATTTGAAACCACCCAGTAGCAAAGTTGTACGTTCTATAACTGCTCAGCAAATATTAGCACCTGCTTATGCATCTCAATAAGATTCTTCAACAACTTAAGGCTCTCTAATGGAGGTTTCCCATTTTGTATGGTTAACATTGAATTTTTTAAATATATTTTCAGAAATTATTTGTTTTACCTAATTCATCAATTAAGTGTCTTCTTTTTTGGGTAGGCAGCAGAAGAAAATTTTATCACACAAAAAAATTATTCATAGTTTGTAGAACCAAGAAATCATCACAGGACTCCTTGGCCTTGATTTAATTTTAATATTAGTTTATCAAATTGCTCTTTGTACTTTATTAGCAAGAAAGAGGTTTTCATTGATAAAGCCAAGTCCCTAAGTGTTAATAAAATGAAAAGAAATTTACATTCTAATATCCTGTGTTGATATTTTTCATCAGATTAAATTAATTATATACCATTAGAGTAGCACATGACTTCTGGAATATATTTATAAATACTAGTCTTTTTAGTTAACAACACACCTTGGTTTTTTACCCAACCAACGAAGTATTTACCCATGCCAAAAGCATTTCAAAGCTACAATCTTTTAAAGAACTGAAATTAAAACAAAGTATAAACAGATAACTATGACTTAACAAGGCATGTCTATTGGGACACTCTTGTTCAGTATTCAAAATTACAAATATATATACATATATATATTCCAAATCATTTTAGTACCTACAACTACTGGCAATCGATTAATTAGGTGCTTACCTCATTACCAAAAATAAAAATGAACATTAATATAAGCAAAAAGAATATTTTCAAGCGCTCTTTCTCAGTTACAGCGCCCCCCCCCCTTTCTTGGTTTTAACATTTCCTAAACACATCCAGAACATAAATCATTTTCTAATGTTAATTCTCAGAGGCATCATACATTGGACTAGTGTACGAAGTGGTAACTACACTCAAGCACTTTGAATATATTTATTAAAACATAAAACACTAGAAGAAAATCTTTAAAATGAAATGATCTAATTACCAAAATGTGCACTATGGATTACAGAAAAAATACAGATGTTTTCATAGTCATTGAATAGAGTGAATGTAAAACATTCATCTGCTCAAATGGCATATTATATGGGTCATGAAACCAGTATTAAAATGAATATGCCTTACGCAACACTGTTTTGTTAATTTTATATTTTCCATGCTTTGAAAATGGAAAATCCATTGAACTATTCAAGAATATCATATGAGTACCTCTTAGATATCAAAGGTTTTTAATACATAAATGCCTCTGGTCCTCCTATGACTAAAGGACATATTTACTCAGAGGATATGTTACCCTTTTGGAGACTTAATCACACATTATTTCTTATGTTCAATTGCACTTATTCCTTTTGTTATTTCAGGGTTCAATAAAGCCTCTTCAATTACAAAGAAATGGACAAAGAAGAGGAGGACTCAAGAAAGTATATTTTAATACTAATCAGTGATCTTACAATGACCAGGTTATAAAAGATTTCTTCAAAACACCAACAAAAACGATCAATAGGATAGGTACAGATTTTATAAACTTAAAATCTGCAATGTCACTTTATAAAGTTGGTTGATGGTGGTCTGGTTTTACTATGCCAATGAAGTCACTGGAAAAATTCAAACAGATTTATGATTATATCTGGTGGGACTTTATTAAGAAGTTTATACAGATAATTAGCCAATGTTTGCTTTGTAAGTTTAAATAAAAGATACTATATTTTCAGTCATTACAATGCCAAATGCCATATTTTGGGAGACCATAAAATGTAGATGTTAATTATAAATTTAGTCATTCCTGTCGATACTCATTTACATTTTTTAAATTTAGATAAAACATACTTCAACATTCATTCAAAGAGTTATTCTCAATTAAGTTTTAAAACCTAAACCTGGAATTAGGAGGAAATTATCACAATAATTAAGACTACTGAATTTCCTAAACTGTTCAATGTGGTTCGCCTTCACCCTAAAAGTGCCATTTGAAATTCTTAGCAGATACCAGGCTTAGGTGGTTCCACTCAACACATACCAAGGATGTGCTACTCCTGGTGCCTGAAAGAGGAGTGGGGGTGGGGGTAGTGTTACAAATTAGCACAAAAGACATTAAAAAACTTGCCCTACAAATGCGAACAAATCAGAACAAGGACAAAACTAGTAAGGTTTTTCCCCTCTTACCTTCTCAATCTAAATAAGAAATATAGTCAAGTGGGCCATTAAAGACACCTCAACTTTTCTAGTATAATAAAGTATATTATTCCACACAGGAAACCACCATAGCAGTTCAACATGAACTTTTCCCAGGAATTTCATGCTTATCTTTGGTATTTATGCAAAGCAATGACATGTAATCACACCACAGAAAAGGTGATTAAACAAAAGGCCTACTTGTCTCTTAAGTAAATGATGACTTGGCAAGGATCAGCAGTTAACATTACACCATTAACATAAGCATAACATGTGGTTTAGCAAGAATTTAAAAGGCATGAGGAAAGGAAACAACAAACACCTCCAGAGCCAATGTCCACAAATACAGTACAATGACCTCCATGTCTTCATTCTTGGAAAAAATGATGAGGTAAACATCCCCCCCTCAACCCCCCCCCTCCGGCTAAAAAAAAAAGACATAAGACATTCTTAACTGAGAAATATGTGTTCACTTCCAAAACCCAGAAAATGTGGCATATTCTCTCCTCTTCAGTCCTGGAGCTCCAGAGATCTTGGCGCAAACAGTGGAACCCTAGTCCTGCCTACACATCTTCATCATGAACCATAGGTTCCCTATGCTCTAACAAGCAAAAGGCTCAGAGTGCCTGAGGAAAAGTTACCCTAAATAGGAGATATTAGGAGGACTGAGGGTCAGGACAAGAATAGGCATGACACAGAAGCAATGGAAATACTGTTACTGCAGGTAATCTGGTCAGCAACAACTGGCCAACGCAGAAGACTGACCAACGTGATAATTGGTGATAATTAAAAGGTGATTTGACCAAAAGTTAGTATTTCCAGTTATCATTTTATAACTGCTGCTAAATTCAGTGTGCTGCTGCCCTGGACAGCTCTATCCCCCTCCCTCCCTAGGTTAAATCAGAGTAAATTTGTGAGAAGTTGGGAAAACATAGATCCAACAATTAAGGATTCTTCAAAATTTGTTTTATTCTTCATCTCCTGGCATGAAAATGTAACCTGACACACAAAATATATTTTAAAGAAATGTTTGAGTATAAATCACTCAAAATTCAGGCCTTCATTTTTCAGAATCTATTTCAAAAGCATGCTCACAGGGTGAAATAAAAGCAAAAATAGAACATAACAAACATAAGAAACCCAACCTGGGGGAAGACATAAGCAAAGTAATTGAACTGTGATTATACCATGTTTGTCATGCAGATTCTTTCTTATACATACACTAGAGGCCTGGTGCATGAAATTCATGCATAGGGGTTAGGGGAAATCCCTCAGTCCGGTATGCACCCTCTCGCAATCCAGGACCACTAGTTCCTAACCATTCGCCTGCCTGTCAGCCTGATCCCACTAACTGCTCTCCCCTGCTGGCCTGATTCCTCTAACTGCTCTCCCCTGCTGGCCTGATCACTCCTAACTACCTCTGCCTTGGCCCCACCACTGTGGCTTTGTCTGGAAGGACATCTGGAAGATGTCCAGTCTAGTCAGCATATTACCCTTTTATAAGTATAGATATTCATATTGTATTATATTTTTAAACTATGGTTTATATACATTATACATTATGCACCAGACATTTCAATCTTTCCAACTTTGTAATATAAAGACATTACAAGGTCAAAAAACAATATGAAAAAGTGTAGAAAAAATGAGAAGTGGATAAAAATAAGTTTTTAGAAACAAATGAGAGTTTAACAAAATTGAATATACAGAAAATATTGGTGACTGAGGAGCCCTGCTTTTAACCAAATTATTGTTGAGACTATTTTTCTTTAAGTCCAAAGGTTGTGGGGTTTTTTTTGTTTGTTTGTTTTTGTTTTGTTTTGTTTTTAAATATGTTTTATTGATTTTTCACAGAGAGGAAGGGAGAGGGATAGAGAGTTAGGAACATCTATGAGAAAGAGTCATTGATCAGCTGCCTCTTGCATGCCCCCTACTGGAGGTGTGCCCGCAACCAAGGTACATGCCCTTGACCGGAATCGAACCTGGGACCCTTCAGTCCACAGGCCAACGCTCTATCCACTGAGCCAAACCGGTTTTGGCAAGTCCAAATGTTTTTGATTAATACATGAACTATCATGAATTTGAGATATGTAGCAGTGTGTAATCACAATCCTTTATACATAGGTTCATTACATAAATAATTGTTAAGAGTTAGAGTAGATGAAAAGCCCAGTGTACTGGTTTCCTTTGGCTGCTATAAAAAATCATCACAAACTTAGCTTAAAACAATAGGACTTTATTTTCACATAGTTCTAGAGATCAAAAGTCTGAAGTCAAGGTCTAGACAGGGCTGTACTACCACAGAGGCTCTAGGGGAGAATCCATTCCTCACCACTTCTATCTTTTGGTAACTGCCAACATTTCTTGACTGTGGCCTCATCATCCCAATCTCAACTACTATGATTTCTGCCTCCTCTGAGAAACTTCAGTTTGCTCTTAATGTCTTTCAACTGATTGGATCAGGCCCACCCAGGTAATCCAGAATAATTTCCCCTTCCCAGATTTTTAATCATATTTGCAAAGGCCCTTTATTCAAAGAAGACATTTATAGATTTCCACATTATAATAGGGTCTGATATCTTTCTGAGGAAGCAAAGCATTTTTCAATCTATTACACCTACTATTCACAGCAATTCTTCTAAATTTTCTTTGAATATGACTATTTCTTACTGGAATGGTAGTAGTCCCCATTTTTTTATTCTTTTTTTTAATATATTTTATTGATTTTTTACAGATAGGAAGGGAGAGGGATAGAGAGCTAGAAACATTGAGAGAGAGAGACATCGAGCAGCCGCCTCCTGCACGCCCCCTATTGGGGATGTGCCTGCAACCAGGATACATGCCCTTTGACCGGGATCGAGCCCAGGACCTTTCAGTCTGCAGGCCGACGCTCTATCCACTGAGCCAAACCGGTTTCGGCAGTCCCCATTTTTATAAGTCTATTTTAACCATCCAAAGCTTAGTTCTGTGTAAATGCCCTCGTTGTTATCTAGATATCTTTTATTTAAAAACATACATACTAGGATCAGCCCTGACCAATTTTGCTCTGTGGATAGAGCCTCAGCCTGCAGACTGAAGGGTCCCAGGTTCGATTCCAGTCAAGGGCACGTACCTTGGTTGCAGGCATATCCCCAGTGGGGGGCGTGCAGGAGGCAGCTGATCAGTGTTTCTCTCTCATCGATGTTTCTGTGAAAAATCAATAAAGTATATCTTTAAAAACATACTAGGATCATTTCCCCTAGCCAAATTGATTCTGCTTGCTCTATTTCCAGTTTGTTGCTTAGTCTTGTGCCTCAATCTATGTGATAAGATTCTGAGAGTCATCCTTTTACATCTTATTCACATGCAATTGATCCTTGAACCCTATTGGTACCATTTAGTTCATTTCAATAATCCCAAGCTCCCTAACCCAATTCTGAATGTTCTTGCCTTAGGTGACACTGGAGGTGACAGAGCTTAGCTCCTAGGCTCTGTCCTCGATCTCGGCTCACCTTCTATGCTTTCTCTATTCTGCTGTCAGTGTGATCTTTCTAAAACTTCCTAAATCTGATAAACTTACTCCTCTACCTAAAACCTGTGCACGGCCCCCACCACTCTCTGATTTAAATCCAAATAGCACATGCATATAAGGTCTTTATTGATTTGTAGTCTACCTAACCCCTACAACCTCATCATGTATTTTTATCCCATCCTCTCCATGTATCTTTAGCAGCTTTTCCCAAAGTATCATGATATATTTTACTTCTATACTTTGGAACATGCTACAGACACTTACTGCCTTGCCAGCCCAAAGAACCAGCCAACTCCCATTTATATTTGAGAATTCTGCCAAGAGAGCATCTTGTTTAAGAATGAATCTCTAGTCCTAACCTATTTGGCTCAGTGGATAGCATTAGCGTGCGAACAGAAAGGTCCCAGGTTCAATTCCGATCAAGGGCATGTACCTTGGTTGTGGGCACATCCCCGGTAAAGGATGTGCAGGAGGCAGCTGATCGATGTCTCTCTCTCATCGATGTTTCTAACTCTCTATCTTTCTCCCTTTCTTTCTGTAAAAAAAAAAAATCAATAAAATATAGTTTTTTTTAAAAAAGAATGAATCTCTAGCCCAGCAGTGTGGCTCAGTGGTTGAGTGTTGACCAATGAACCAGAAGATCCCAGTTTGATTCCCTGTCACATGCCACAGTTGCAGCTCAATCCCCTATAGAGGACATGCAGAAGGCAACCTATCAATGATTCTCTCTCATCATTAATGTTTTAATCTCTCCCTTTCTTTCTGAAATCAATAAAAATGTTTATTTCTAAAAATGCATTCTGATACTCTTTAAATAAATGAATTGTATAATATATGAACTATATCTCCATAATGCTGTTATTTAGAAAAGAATGCATTTTTTTGGTAGCATCCCCAAATTCATTTAGTGTTATACATGTCTTCTACAAATTTGCAAGATCGCTGTTCCCACCTCCATAACATTTATACTATATTGTGATCTAGTGGCTCATCTGACTGCTTAAAGGCAGGGCCATCACATTAATATTCCCATTCTCCTCCACCATTATGATGTCGGGCACAAAGCAGACACTCAGCAAATGGATGAATGACTGAAATGCTATAATCCTTTGATGGTTGAAACCAATTATAATAAATCCAG